>OZ022595.1:8723027-8791109 GCA_963669155.1 Arbacia lixula | reverse complement strand
AAAGTTTCAAAGAAGTTGAGCAAATTCAATAAATGAACAATGATTTGATATTCATATTAAGAAACACATGTAGTCACTTCATAATAAATCGGTGTAGGAAATCTTATTTCTTTGTCTTCGTGTTTAATTGTTGCAATAACATTTTACTGCACGCCTGGTCAATTCCAGTGCCACAACTCCACCAAGAATATCAAAGTTTCAAGGAAGTGGGGAAAATTCAATGAGTGAACAATGATTTGAAAGATTTACATCTTAAGACATACAGGTAATTACCTCATAATACATTGGTTAAGGAAATCTCATTTCTTTGTTTTCTTGTTTAATTATTGCAGGAGCATTTTACTGCACACCTGGTCAATTCCAATGCCACAATTCCACCAAGAGCAGTCCGGAGTGCATCAACCCTGCATTCATCTGTGATGGCGACCATGACTGCCGAGACGGCTCAGATGAACTCAACTGTTGTGAGTACAAAGTAGAAAGGGATATTCAAGATTCAAGATTCAGGGTTCAATTTTATTGTCTATATAAAAATACAGAAAATTGGCCTCCACTGGCAAGAAGTTACAGAAGAATGACAGAAAATTACAAAAAACACACAAAGAAAACACAACAGTGCATTGGAACAACAAAAGTGTACATAGTACGGAAAATACAGGAGGGAGAGATCCTCCCGAGGTCCCGATCAAAAGCAGAGCATTGCACAGTACCGGCAACAATGTTGAGAAGGTTATAGGGATATTGCTCAAACAATGATTATAGTATAGTAGAGTTGGCTCAGACGAATTCAGCTACTGTGAATACAAAGTAGGAAGGGACATTGCTAAAAAAAAATATAAAGAGTACTAAGTGGTGTTGTTAAATCCATTGTTGCGCTGTCTTCGGGTTCTAAACATCACTCAAATGAGACTTTCACTGGGCTGACATCTAGCGGGCTAGTCTCGGGCACTCCCAATGAGAGTCTTCGCTAGGATCACCGATGTCTGCTCTACCAACATAATGTCGAACTAGTTGTCATGACAACATGCTCATATGATGTCACACTTACAAAATCTATTGCTTATTATTTACCTTGTCTTTAATAATGATTGATTCTGGCTCCACGAGCAGTCTATATTTGTATATTATTATTGTTCTTTAAGTCAAATTAGTGCATGACATTTTACTATGATTGTTCAGAAGATGATTAAAATAAAGCTAATCTTGGTGATGAGTATGGTGATGATGAGGATGTTGAAGGTGATGATAATGACTTGTGATTACTGTTATTTCATCATCATCAAAAGTGTTATTATCACCATTGCTCTTGAAGTTTATGTACATGTAATGGTCTTTTATAAATAGAAGAAGTAGTAGCAGTAGTAGTAGTAGTAGTAGTAGTAGTAGTAGTAGTAGTAGTAGTAGTAGTAGTAGAAGAAGTAGTAGTAGTAGTAGTAGTAGTAGTAGTACAATTATGACTATGATTCCTTCCCCTACCTGCCTTGTTCACACCTGACAGCAGCACCAGTTCAAGTGTGAACGCAGTAACAAGTATAGAATTAAAGGGTGTAGTAGCAGAAGTGGTATTAGTATGAGTAGAGTGAACCTGCTCTTGTGACAATATCTATAGAAAGTAATTCCTCCTGAATAATGTTTCTTATTGAAACTGAAATAAGGTAACCTCTACATAAAATACCACTGTCTTGGTTACGATGCATCCTTACAATCATGACCATTATTCCTTTCTTTGCCTGCCCTGTTCACATTGCAGTGAATCACACATGTCTGCAGCACCAGTTCAAGTGTGAACGCAGTAACAAGTGCATCCCTCGTTCCTTCAAGTGTGACGGAAGTCTCCACTGCGCGGATGGGGAGGACGAACTGAACTGTGGTAAGACCAACGATTCTCTTCTATCCAATATGCTGCGTTGTTTTTATCTATTAACCAGTTCCTTACTGAGCCTGCTTTTATGCGGGCTGACTTTTCCCCCGCTCAGATACTAAGCAGCACGACTCCCGCGTAATCTGTTCTAAGGACAATAGACAACAGGGAATGGATAAACTTCAAATTCCGTGTAGGACATAATACGCCACACCCTTTGGTTACCGCAGTTCCATGGCAAATGTTGACATCGTATCTGGACCAGGGCTCACAAAACCAGAAAATCTAACACTAAGCAATGGGTTAACTTGTCTGTTTACTGATTGATTGAGTTTGGTATTATTTTTGTTTAGACAGTTGAGTCCATTTCTCTGATAAGTCGAGACATGTATTGGTTTGTTATTGGGAGACAAGTTTTAAGAAGCAGACACATCTGGGAGAGGATCGTGATTATCAGATTTATTTTCTTTTGGACATAAAGCATTGTATTAAGATCTTGTTTTGATTGAAACATTTATGTAATATTATACATATATTATCTATATATATTGGATATAACTAAAGGCATCGTATCCAGTCATTAAGATGTTGTTTTGATTGAAACATTTTTGTAATATTTTACAGCAAGTACATGTACAGTGTGCAACAAGACGCTTCGTTGCATCCCCAAGGTCAAAGGTTAAAGATTAAAGTTAAAAATACCTTGTGTTATTTGCTTCTTCCATCTCTAGGTTATGGGGAATGGCAAGGAGACTAGTTCCAGTGCAACAAGACACTGTGCTACATCCCTAAGGTCAAAGATCAAAGTTCAAGGGTTAACATACTTTGTACATCTTGCTCCCTCTGTCTGTAGGTCACGGGGAGTGCCGTGATGACCAGTTCCATTGCAACAAGACACTGCGCTGTATCCCTAAGGTCAAAGTTCAAGGGTTAACATACTTTGTACATCTTGCTCCCTCTGTCTGTAGGTCACGGGGAGTGCCGTGATGACCAGTTCCATTGCAACAAGACGGACTGCTGTATCCCTAAGGTCAAAGTTCAAGGGTTAACATACTTTGTACATCTTGCTCCCTCTGTCTGTAGGTCATGGGGAGTGCCGGGATGACCAGTTCCATTGCAACAAGACGGATCGCTGCATCCCTAAGGTCAAAGTTCAAGGGTTAACATACTTTGTACATCTTGCTCCCTCTGTCTGTAGGTCATGGGGAGTGCCGGGATGACCAGTTCCATTGCAACAAGACGGATTGCTGCATCCCTAAGGTCAAAGTTCAAGGGTTAACATACTTTGTACATCTTGCTCCCTCTATCTCTAGGTCATGGGGAGTGCCGTGATGACCAGTTCCATTGCAACAAGACGGATCGCTGCATCCCCAAGGTGTGGCAGTGTGACGGAGAGGATGACTGTGAAGACAGGTCAGATGAGCTAGGCACCTGCTGTAAGTACCCCCCTTATTTCAAGGGATATTTCACCCTGAAGTTCAGTTAGTTTCAGTTAAAGCAGAAACATACAAGAAACATATAGTTCAATTCTTTATTCATTTAGCTAACAGAATGAGGAAATTTTCATGATCAATGGAGTCAAAGTATCACTGGAAAAATGATGGCTTGTAAGGTGAAGGTTGGACGAAAATCTGTCAAAGGATAAGAAAGTGCTTATCTCTTAAACGTCATGACGGAGATGCTGGCATATATCATTTTAACCTGTATTGTGTGTCTGCATGTTTTTTCATGCGCTAGACAAAACTGCAACATGCATCACTCATGTGTTCTCTGATGGTAAATGTGAATATATCAATTTGAGCGAAAAAAATAAATAAATGGAAAAAGCCATTTGTGTCTGATGAAAAATAATTATTACTGTGTGCACTGAGTTATAAAAGCTAATCAATTTCACACTTGAAAAGAACCTCATGATCCTGCAGACAATGTGATTAAAGTTATGAATTTGTTTGTCGCCAGTGAATCGTTCATGTCCGGAGAACGAGTTTGCGTGTGAGGGGAATGGCCGCTGTATCCCTCAGCGATGGCACTGTGACGGAGAGAGAGACTGCGTTAACGGCTCGGATGAGAGACATGAAGACTGCTGTGAGTTAAAACATTCTTGCGCTATGTTTACTCATCAACTACTTGTCAAATTATTTTCACAGGAATTATGCATCTCAAGTTCTTGTGTGACTTCTGAGACAAACCCTTCTTTAACTCTGTATACTATAAATACATGTACTGCCCGGTGACAGCCTCAACGACTGCTGTTAAACCTAGTTTTTGCTTCATGTATCAATTTACTGCTATTCAAACTTATCAAAACAATTATCTCACATGTATGTGCTTAGTCATTGTTAAGTTATCACTTGATTTTTCCCTTTTTGCGTTAAGCGCTTAGTGTTATGCATGCAGAGCTGCCAAGTAGTACTGATTTTCAGTATTTCATACTGAAGGTTTCATACAACATACTGATTACTGAGTTCTATTTCATGGGTTGTTCTATTGTCTTTATTCGAAAATAATGAATTTTTCCATCAAAATACTGATATTCAGCCTTTGGAATCCTTCAATGCTTTGCTTAAAGCGTCACTAAATTAGAAAAATAAGTTCCCACTAATCTATGTAAAATTATCCACTAAATACGAACCGCAATAAAGTCTCATTAGCAGTGTGATGAAGATATAAATGACCAAAGTCTTTTTTTATATCAGCCCTGTTCGCATAAAATGATAGCACCTATACAGTGGTTTAACTGTTACTAAAAGCACTGTTCGCACAAAAAAACTTTTTCTCTATTTCCTCAGTCAATCGTTCCTGCTCTGGTAACCCGGAGGGCGTTTCATGAACATTTTTCGTCTGACAAGCTGTCTTTTTCCGACAGCTACCATAGTAACAGCCAGAGGCTAGTGCCTCTCGGCAAATCAAAACCGAGGATTTCGCTGAAGTTGTCAGCACTGACCATTTGGTCAGTGCTGACAACTTTCATGAAACGCCCTCCTGTTCAGCTGCATCCCAAATCTGTGCAAGTTTGACGGAGATAATGCCCTTAGCCTGTTACTAAATAAACCTGTTCACATGACTCATGTACATGTACATGAGTACATGTTCTGTTCTTTTCTCCCTCAGTCAATCGTTCCTGCCCCGGTAACCTGTTCTGCTGCATCCCAAATCTGTGGAAGTGTCACGGAGATAATGCCCTTAGCCTGTTACTAAATAAACCCGTTCACATGACTCATGTAAGTCTGTTCTTTTCTCCCTCAGTCAATCGTTCCTGCCCCGGTAACCTGTTCCGCTGCAGTAACTACCGCTGTGTCGATACTCCATGAAAGTGTGACGGAGATAATGCCCTTAGCCTGTTACTAAATAAACCTGTTCACATGATTCATATAAGTCTGTTCTTTTCTCCCTCAGTCAATCGTTCCTGCCCTGGTAACCTGTTCCGCTGCAGTAACTACCGCTGTATACCTACTTTATGGAAGTGTGACGGAGATAACGACTGCGGAGACAACTCAGATGAAAGTGGCTGCAGTAAGCCTCCTTGATCTCCTTGTTCTTGTACCATCACCTAGTCAGGCTTTCTCACATATATTTTTATGCCTCCATCATGTACTAGTAGTGGCCGGAGGCATAATGTTTTGGGGTTGTCTGTCCATGCAGAATATGTTAACGCAATATCTTAAGAACCATTCACCAGATATTTTTTTTTTTTTAAACATTTTTAGCCCTCCATAGGCTATTTTATTGAGTTAAACAAACATTTCACAACGTAAAGGAATGTATTTTACACTCAAATGAAATACAATAAATTACATTTCTCTCTTTCAGTTTTAAACAAACAAAGATCTAAGTGACTGCCATTTAACAACAAATTTGCTATGTGTACCTGTAATATAATTAATATATTTCTCATCCTCATAATATTGAATAACTTTTTTCTTTATGGTATTAAAAATAGGCATCTTATTATTAAGCTTTTGTACGAACAATTGTTGTTTGATCAAAATCACAATGCAATTTAAGGCATCATTTCTCTTTTCTTCAAAACCAAAAATTACATTTCGTAAATTAAACTTTATCTGTACTAGAGAACCTCTATTTATCCATTTTTCTGTTTCTTTCCAAATGAACTTACTGATTTCACAGTCGTAAAAGAAATGTACAATGTCTTCTACCTCTTTTTTACAAAACGAACAGTATTCATCACTTACTATTTTCATCTTATACAGTTGCTTATTCAAGAACAAAATCCTGTTTACTATCTTATACTGAAAATATCTTAAAGCAATATCTGGAGTAAATCGAAATATCATAATATGACATTTCTGCATAAATGAACTAGCAGGGCTGTAATCTAAATGTCGTTCCCACTTTGAACATATTGAGGGTATACAGTTTGTCTTTCCAAAAAGAGTTTTGTAGATGTATCGACATCCTTGTGAGTCACATACAAGTGTTTTGATATGTGACGGCAACAATGGACCTTCTAAACTTTTTTCACATTTTCCAATATAAATTCTATACCGACACTTTACAGCTTGACTAATAGAATAGTAAGACAAATAATTAAGTTTCAAGCAAAACTTTTGTTCACATTCGTCATGAGTTAACAAAGTCCCCTTACTATCAATAAGGTCATTGACACATCTGATGCCTTTTTCGTACCAAGATTTAAAAAATACAGATTTTTTCCCAATTTGGATAGAACTATTCCTCCACAGTGGATATGTCAGCCAGTCATCTACCTCAACTTGACACAGCAAAGACAAAGCATAAAATACATCTTTCCAAAATGGATTGGCAACTTCATGGGATAATGTTGAAAAATATTCATCACCAAACCCTACTACAAATGGTTTTGTTAAAAATGACTGCATTTAATGGAAAACATCATTACATGTACCTAAAACAAATCTTCGAATCCATGTGAGCTTTAATGACATACTAAAAAACTCTACATCTGGCATCTTAAGACCCCCTTCTTCATAAGTGCCCACAACTTGTTTCCTACTAATTTTATCAGGCTTATTCTTCCATATGAAATTAAAGAACTTTACTTTTATTGCTTTCATTAACTTAATTGAAGGAGCAGGAGTTGACATAAACAAATGATTAAACTGTGGTAGCAGTAATGATTTAGCAACTGTAACTCTTCCAAGAACTGTAATGTCCCGTTTGATCCAAGAAATCATTTGACGTTTTACTTTGTCAAAAATTCGGTCATAATTATAATCAGGCATTTTAGCGATATCAACATGAAAATCAGTACCAAGGTAACGAAAATAATCATTATGCACAAAATTCACTTGTCTTCCATCCAATCTTATATCTTCGCTACCTTTTAAGGCACCAATCCAAATTGCATTTGTTTTCTGCATATTCATCTTAAGCCCGCTACAATTACCAAAAGAATCCAAAATATTCACCAGATATGCTTCAAACTTTGTACATGGGTGTATTGCATGAAAACAAATTTCTTGATTAGATAGAAAAGTTTGTTGAATAGATAGATTGATGGATAGGTGGGTGGGTGGGTGAATAGATGGATGGGTGGATGGATGGAATGACTGATTGATTGACTGAATGACTGACTGACTGACTGACTGATTGATTGACTGAGTGACTGTGTGACTGAGTGAATGACGCTCTGACTGGTGGATGGATTATTAATTGATTGATTAATTGGTGGGTGAAAGGATGGATGGATAGGTGGATGGGTAGGTGGGTGAATGGGTGTATGGATGGATGGATGAATGGATGGATAAATAGACAGATTGATGGAAAACTGAATGGATAAATAAATAGATAGATAGATGAATGACTGAATAAATCAGTGAATTAAGCACTGAATTCATGATTCAATGAGTGCATTAATTATTCCAACAGTTTATGTGATATCTTTGGAACAAATTTTTTTCTTTTGCTGTAGATCCGTCTTGCTCTGAAGGCAGCTTCCAATGTAAAGATGGAGAGTGCATTGACAAGTCCTTGAAGTGCAACAACATTGTAAACTGTCAAGATGGATCAGACGAAGCAGAAGATCTCTGTGGTAAGGCTTGATCCACCTTAAAGGGATAGTTCCCCCTGAAATTAAGTTGGTTTCATTCAAATTGGGAGCATGAAAGAAACATATTAATGAAGGTTTGATGGAAATTGGTCAAAAGATAAGAAAGTCGTGATTTTTTTTAATTTTGATTTTGTGATGTCACATCCAAGGTGCTCTCCCATATGTTGTGTAATACTTTTTCCATAAATTGCTATTTGTTCTGTTCTTTGATGAAGAAATACATTCTTTTCATAGTGATATATGTGTAATAAAACATATGATGATATGTCAAACGCTAATAACCATCACTGATATGTTTTTTTTCATGTGTCTCCCTTTTATAGAAACTAAAATAATTTCAGGGTGAACTATCCTTTTCATTAGCCAGTTTGTTGGAACACCATGGTCAGACAATCTACTGAATCAAATACCACTAGACTGCAGACTGGTATTCCTCCATGAAGCTGTGTTGGGTGATGGATGTAAAGACATTTTACAGCGTGCCCATAACAACAATAGAAGCAGATGCACATGGTGGCACATTCTTTCAAAGTCAAACAACATGAAGATGTCTGTACTTTACAATAGTTGTTACACACCAATGCGTGTAATTCTAAAACTCTACTACTAAGAGCGAGGACATGAGCGTTACATGTTTATACGGAAAGTAACAATTATAATCGATATGAGCGAATTATACAAATTGATGATTAAAAGTAAGTACAATATATGAGGATTTTAACTGAGAGTAATAATTGAAATCAATAGTGATGCAGCAGATGATGAACATGTGATCTTGTTTGTTGCTCAGAGACGGCATGCGCCAGCAATGAGTTCCGGTGTGACGATGGACGGTGCATCTGGTGGCGTTGGCGTTGCGACGGAGACCCAGACTGCAACGACGAGTCGGATGAGAGAGACTGTGAGTACAAGCATGTAGCTTTGCTTTCACGCTTTTGGACATTTCTAAATTATGCATACACGTAGGTCAGTGTGCATGTTCAATTTAAGTTTTCAGAACTTTCAGAGCTTTTGCAGATAATGAGCAAGTTTTAAACTTCCTTGTAAATCGTCTTGTTTACACAAATGATCTCCAATCTGCTTCTCTCACTGTATGAAATGCTGTCATGGTAACTATTGTTTGGAAAGATGTATGAAAGGTTACTTTTTGGATTGGCAGGTGAGAATGTGTCCTGCCATCCTGATGAGTTTCACTGCGATAACAACAAATGCAAGCCCATGATGTGGCGCTGTGACGGGGAAGACGACTGTGGTGATAACTCTGATGAAAGCTCCACACTATGCAGTAAGTAAAGGGGTTGGGTGGTGGTGGTGGTGGTGGTACTACTACTACTGAAATCTGTGATGATGGTAGTGGATTGGTATTGGGGTGGTGGTGGTGGTGGTGGTGGTGGTGGTGGTGGTGGTGGTGGTGGTGTTGGTGGTGGTTCTACTGAAATCTGTGATGATGGTAGTGGATTGGTATTGGGGTGGTGGTGGTGGTGGTGGTGGTGGTGGTGGTGGTGGTGGTGGTGGTGTTGGTGGTGGTTCTACTGAAATCTGTGATGATGGTAGTGGATTGGTATTGGGGGTGGTGGTGGTGGTGGTGGTTGTGGTGGTGGTGGTACTACGGAAATCTGTGATGATGGTAGTGGATTGGTGTTTGGTAATGAGATAATTTGGGTTGAAGAAGTGGTGATAATGCTGGTTGTGATGGTGATGTTAGTAGTTCTTACTACTGAACTTTGTGATGATGAAGTGGATTGGTATTGGGGGGTGGTGGTGGTGGTGGTGGTGGTGATGGTACTACTGAAATTTGTGATGATGGTAGTGGATTGGTGTTTGGTAATGAGATAATTTGGGTTGAAGAAGTGGTGATGATGCTGGTTGTGATGGTGATGTTAGTAGTTCTTACTACTGAACTTTGTGATGATGGAAGTGGATTGGTATTGGGGGATGGTGGTGGTGGTGGTGGTGGTGGTGGTGGCTGTGGTGGTGGTGGTGGTGGTGGTGGTGGTGGTACTACGGAAATCTGTGACGATGGTAGTGGATTGGTATTTGGTAAAAATTAGGTCATTTTGGTTGAAGTAGTGGTGATGATGCTGGTTGTGATGGTGATGTTAGCAGTTTGTACTTCTGAACTTTGTGATGATGGAAGTGGATTGGTATTGGGGGGTGGTGGTGATGGTGGTGGTGGTGGTGATACTACTGAACTTTGTGATGATGGAAGTGGTTTGGTATTTGGTGATGAGGTTTATTGTGGCGGTGGTACTACTGAAATTTTATATGATGGTTGTCAAATTGGTATCTGGTGATGAGGTAATTGTGGTGGTGGTGCTTCTGAAATTTATTATAATGGGAGTGGAATTGGTATTTGGCAATAAGGTAATTGTGGTTGTAGATGTGGTGAGAATGCTGGTTGTGATTGTGATGTTAGTGATGATGTTGATAATGATGATTGCATTGATAATGAGATGGCGATTGTAATAATAGTGATAATACGAAAGACTATAATTCACAAACAATTTACTGGTACTACAAAATGTCCAAATTGCTTTAAAAAGTAGCTTGTTTAGATCACGAAACTTTGCAATCTGCAGCTCATCAGGTTGTCACGCAGATATGAACAAATTACAAGAAGAATCAACTATTTATACTGAAAGCTGAGGTTGACCTCTATTGTTAGAACAGGCACAATACCAGGACAAATTCCTTTTGTCTGCACAAAAAGGGGTCTCTGGACTTTAGAGGTCAACCTCAGCTTTCAGTACAAAAAGTTGGTTCTTTTTGTAATTTTTTTCATTTCTGCGTGATAACCTGATGAGCTGCAGATCGAAAAGCTTCATTATCTAAACATGCTACTTTTTAAAGCAATTTGGAAAGACTATAATGTTAATGGTACCTTTATTTACTTAAAGGGAATATACTGTACTCGGAAGACAAAAATGCCTTCAAAATATGATTGTGAGCAACCTTCTTGCCAATGGTCTAAAATTCATTAATTGTCCATTTTAGAAACTTGCTGAAAGTTATTTGTTCTCATATGATCCATATTTGGAATAATTAGTGATTTAATCACAAATCCACAAAATGTTCGGCCCGAACAATTCAAGGATTTGTGATTTAATCACTTATTTCTCCAAATGTGGATACTTTTATGGCAAATAACTTTCAGCAAGTTTCTAAAATGGACAAAACATGAATATAAGACCATTGGCAAGAAGATTGCTCATGATCACCTTTTTGTCTTCCCAATACAGGATACTCCCTTTAAACCCATCTGTTACACATTGCGGTCATTAAATAGAGTTGTTTTCCTTCAATTTCTCTGCAGAAGACCTAATCTGTCCCATCTCCAAGTTCCGTTGTTCCAACCACATCTGCATCAACCAGAGATTTGTGTGCGACGGCATTGACAATTGTGGTGACAACAGCGATGAGAGCATCTGTGAGTTGCTTCCCACTGTTGCTCCTAGAGCTGCCAAGTCTCCCTGATTCTGCAGGAGTCTCTCTGAAAATAGAGCAATATTACTGCATTGGATTTCATCACATCACCCAATCTCCATGATTATTGATAAATTATTGTCATTAGGTTGTATGCAATTGATGGACATCTCCCTGATTTCTGATGAAGTTTCTTAAAATTTTCCTGATTGTTGTATTCCTATGGCACCTTGTTCCAACTATAGTTCCTCCAGTCTTTTGTTTCATTCCGCTGCATCGTATTATAGTATTTACATGTATACATTAGCATGGACCCTAGTAGGGTGGCGGCGGTATATTGAAAAGGACGGGGGATTATTGAGTCTTTGATAGAAAAGATCGCATGCAGGATTCCTGGAGATAACCGCAGTCTTTTGTGTCTTGAACTTTTGACAAGATGCCTTAGGATAGTTTCGTGTATCTCAACTATATTAGTCTGCATATGTAGCAGTATTATTATTATTTGTCAATCTGTAAGTTGTGTGTTGGTTTTGGACAAGCTTGTTTCTTCTATGCACTAAATTCTGGGATGTTTTTTCTAAAATATTTGTTGCTTAATCAGTGATATTATGCAATTGAATGTGACATTTCTCTTCTTCAAAATCAAAAATAATCTTTTGTATTTTGTTGTTGCAATTTGTTTTAACTGACTTCACATTCACAAAAGAAATGCACAATATCTTAGATTGATATTTACTATTGCTTGTTTAACCCTATATAGCCCAATAGAAAATTGTTGGAAATATTATTTCAGTCATAAATAGCATAAAATCTATTGTTTTTCATCTGTAAAACTAAAAATAATGATACATTTATGAATTTTGGCTATATACAGAATTTGCATTGGATTTGTACATGAAATCACGTTTTTGAGCAATTTTTGGTATGACGTGCACGTATATAAAATGTTACGTACTTTCGGAACTGCGTACTCCCGCGTAACAAATTTGGTCTTACACGTTGTGTGAGACTTGAAGGAAAAAAGTCATGAAGCATCGCGGCGCGATCCTTTTGCGTTCCAAATTTATCGCGAAAAATGTCAAGGGGGGGGGGGCTGTTTTTGCCCCCCCCCCCCCACCCCCATGGGCTAGATAGGGTTAAGAACAGAATCTTTTTGATGTGTACATCTCTTACATGCTTGGTAACTCCATCATGCTCTAACTCCCCCTTCTCTCCTTTCATAGGTGCACCAACACCAATCCCAGCATGCACTGCATCGCAGTTCAAGTGTATGAACGGCCGCTGCGTGGACATGGACGTTCTGTGCAATGGTGTGGATAACTGCCATGACGGGTCTGATGAATTCAAATGCAGTGAGTAATCAGAGATCATGGACTGATCATATTACAAATGAAGATGTCCTAGAAAGAGCATGGTCATCCCGACAGTTACTTCAAACAATTGCCACAGACAGATAAGTTTCCCATGCCAAGCATACTTTGCAAGAATGCTCTTGAGAAGTTGCCCTCACTGGTGCTGTTCAGGGAGACAGAGGCTGACTTTCCTCTCTTGCCTTAGAGATGCCACTGGCACAAGGCCCCTCGATATCATACGCCACTGCCACCAAAAAGAAGAATTCATTCTGACATGCAACGTCAGATTCTGACAAGCTTCTCTGATTGATCAAGTCACAGATTATCTTCAAAGCATATCGCATGATATTATATCCGTTTCACTATAACAAAAAAAAGGAAGAGTTGTCACTCAACAAGATAAATATTACTAGTTTAAATCAAATTGTTCAATAACGGGGTCTGGCTGCAGTAGACAGTTGACCACTTTTCGTCAAACCTTCACTAATATGTTTCTTTCATGTGTCTCCTTTCATTGAAACAAAAGTAGTTTAAGGGTGAACTATCCCTTTAAAACGGTGTTTCCTTTGCTTTGCATATTTCAGGGCAGTCTTGTCATAGCAACTCCAGTAACATTGAGTGTGATCACAAGTGCTCCTTGGTGAACGGCTCCTTCTACTGCACCTGCCATGCGGGATACACCCTCAACTCAGACGGCTTCACTTGTGGAGGTACGTTTCCATGACGATCCACAGATTATATGCCACACTTTGCATTTAATGTTAATCGTTTACCTCCTACCAGGGAGCCATTATTACTGTTGGTTGGAGAGCAGTAATGTGGAGAAAGTGAGTGCCATAGCAGGGCTTAAACCTGAGACCTTGACCAAAATTAATAAATATAAATATGAATTTGTTGTATTTTTGTTGTTCTGTTTTTATAATGGTTAAATAAATGTAATTATTCAATAACTATGTTTCATGCTGTTTTATTTGGCGTCCCATAAAGTTGATCCAGGCTTAGTACGCTGTTTGCGTTAAAACTCTATTTAGAATACGGGCCGGCCATTGGTGATAAAGTCAAATATGTCATTTTTTTGCTGCAGATATCAACGAGTGCAACCAGTTTGGTATATGCCCACAGACCTGTAATAACAGCGAGAGTTCCTATACGTGCACCTGTCTGACTGGCTACCTAAAGGCCAAAGTAGATGGAGTGATCACCTGTAAAGCAGAAGGTAAGTCTAGATGTCTGTGAGAACAGAGAGAGAGAGAGAGTTCCTATACGTGCACCTGTCTGACTGGCTACCTGGAGACCAAAGTAGATGGGGTGATCACCTGTAAAGCGGAGGTAAGTCTACAGGGCCCTGTTTCATAAAGCAGCAGGTAAGTCTAGATGTCTGTGAGAACAGAGAGAGAGAGAGTTCCTACACGTGCACCTGTCTGACTGGCTACCTAAAGGCCAAAGTAGATGGAGTGATCACCTGTAAAGCGGAAGGTAAGTCTAGATGTCTGTGAGAACAGAGAGAGAGAGTTCCTATACGTGCACCTGTCTGAATGGCTACCTAAAGGCCAAAGTAGATGGAGTGATCACCTGTAAAGCGGAAGGTAAGTCTAGATGTCTGTGAGAACAGAGAGAGAGAGAGTTCCTATACGTGCACCTGTCTGACTGGCTACCTAAAGGCCAAAGTAGATGGGGTGATCACCTGTAAAGCAGAAGGTAAGTCTACAGGGCCCTGTTTCATAAAGCAGAAGGTAAGTCTAGATGTCTGTGAGAACAGAGAGAGAGAGAGAGAGTTCCTATACATGCACCTGTCTGACTGGCTACCTAAAGGCCAAAGTAGATGGAGTGATCACCTGTAAAGCAGAAGGTAAGTCTACAGGGCCCTGTTTCATAAAGCAGAAGGTAAGTCTAGAGGTCTGTGAGAACAGAGAGAGAGAGTTCCTATACCTGCACCTGTCTGACTGGCTACCTAAAGGCCAAAGTAGATGGAGTGATCACCTGTAAAGCGGAAGGTAAGTCTACAGGGCCCTGTTTCATAAAGCAGAAGGTAAGTCGAGAGGTCTGTGAGAACAGAGAGAGTTTCTATGTATGCACATGTCTGACTGGCTACCAGAGTAATTGGAGTGATTACCTGTTTATCACCAGAGTATATTTACATATCAGAATGTGGCTATCAATGCCAAATCAACTATTTCTTTCTTTTACGTACATGTACATGTTGAAAAGTATGTAGTATGAGATTATGTCGCGTCTGACCATTGCTGAAGTTATGACATGCAATGATTTGTAAACCAATTATGTTTGGAAGCCAAGAAAACTTGTTAACCCTAATACTTTCGGAGTATTTCATAGCTTGTTATTACCGGGGGGGGGGGGGGGGGGGGGGGGGCTATAATGGGCCCCCCTTTGACATCTTGATATTTTGAAAAACAGATATTTTGAAACAAACAAAGGAGATTGAATTATATGGACATCGTCCTCCTTGTCGTTGCTCCAGGGCCTGCCCCCGTGCTGTTTGTGGCTGAGGACCGCACCTTGCAACATCTGAACCCCCAGTCGTCCGGCCCCATCCTCCCCTCGGCCAGCGTTGACCTGGACAGCTCCATTGTCTCGCTGGACGTCCACTACGCCCGCCGAAAGGTCTTCCTTCTCTCCGGCTACAACTCCACGGGCTTCCGCATGATGCAGCTGGACCTCCCGCGTGACACGGACGACGACCAGGATCAAGAGACCCGGAGGAGGCGGGCTATTAGCAACGAACCCACCCCCCTCAAAGAGGTTGGTTGCTCTGACACTTCTCGTGTTTGAAAACTAGCAATGAGCTCCTCAAAGAGGTTGGTTGCTATGGCAAGTCTTGTATTCGAAAATTAGCAATGAACTCCTCAAAGAGGTTGGTTGCTCTGACACTTCTTGTGTTTGCAAACTAGCAATGAGCTCCTCAAAGAGGTTGGTTGCTATGGCAACTCTTGTATTTGAAAATTAACAATGAACTCCTCAAAGAGGTTGGTTGCTATGGCAATTCTTGTTTGAGAAATTGATTCTAAGATGATAATGCATGAACGTTTTTCATTTTTAAATTGTATTTACATGTAGCTCTAACATTCATTTCAAATTAATCTGAGTTTATTTCACTAACTTAAAGATCAAAATACGAACAAGATACAAATACATGAACAAGAATCATTGAATCAATTTATGTTTTGCACTGGCAGGAAAAGATAAAGACTATTTTGTTCAACAAAAAGATATTTTGTATATTGTAGATTTTCATTTGTTTTGATTGTTTCAGAGACAATTCGGATTATTTCAGGAGTGTTGTGTCTAAGGTATCAAAAGAAAAAGATGAAACAAGGCAATTATTTGTAAAACGTTTTTATGATTTCATGAGCTGCTCTAAGGATCTCCTGGATATATTTAAGTCGTCTGGTGACTGTTTTCTTTATCTATTTTTTTTTCTCTTAGGTGATGGAACTGGACCATCCTGAAAGCCTAGCAGTGGACTGGATCAACAACAACATCTACTGGACGGATAGCCAGCACAACACCGTGGAGGTCGCTAATCTAGACAGCGGGTTGAGGAGAATCATCAGTGAAAATGTCAAAGAACACCCCAAAGCCATAGTGGTACATCCCCGCACTGGGTAAGTTTGTGGAGGAGTGGATTATTCCATTTGATTTTTGGGGGGGTGTTTCTTCGATTTCATTGGACCACTTGTGAGCAGTGTGGGTATACTCACTTCAACATCTATACAAGAGTGAGTTTGAAATGATATTATGTATAAATTCTTAGTCATCACTTCACAAACCATTTCAAGGAAACGTGTGGAACGATCCTTTTTAGGACTCATCCAAAACTCAACTCGAAATCTAGCAGTCAATATAATTCCACTTAAAGTCAGTTCCCTTTTGTAATATTGTGAGGGAAGATCTCATGCAATATTTTCATATATTTTCCCTGGTATTTCCAAGTGAATTATTATCTCTAAGTCGTCCTTAAACCAAGAATCCTCCCTGCTTGTTCCGTCCTACAGCCAGCTATTCTTCACCAGCCTGGGGAAGCACCCAGACATCAATGTCGCCTTCATGGATGGCTCGCACCTCCGCACTCTCATCGGCGACGACCTCGGCCTCCCCGAGGGCCTGGCCATCGATTATGCGCGGGACACCCTCTATTGGGCTGACAGCAAGCTCCGGACCATCGAGTGTGCCTACCTCAATGGCAGCCATCGTGTTCCCATCATCACCTTCCGGCATGGTGAGTCTTCACTCCATCAAGACCTGTCCAAATTAAATGAGCCAGTTAGTAGTTGCAATCTGAGCATGAGCAGATTATTGCTGGTCGAAAATGACCTCACATCAGTGGCATTACTCACAGAATAAAATGGAAATTCATAAGATTGTCGACCACATTTCAAGGATAGCCAAAGAATATTCCACTATGTCCACTTGCTTCTATTGTAGTTCCGGGCACGCTGTAAAATGTCTTGACATCGATCATCCAACACAGCTTCATGAAATAAATCCCAGTCTGCAGTCTAGTAGTATTTATTCAGTGGATTGTCTAATCATGGAGTAAATTATGAAATGGTCTATTTTTGCTCTTTTTGTACCATTAATGCGTTTTGGTAATAGTAATGGGTGCAAATCCAAAAGAACAGTTACTCGTCTAGCCAAGGTTGTTTGAATCATGTGTGATCCATCAGCTCTTTAAAACTACACGAGCATCAGTATCCATGGGAAGGAGATGTGCGTACAGGCTTTGCGAAAGGCCCGTTGACCTGCACACCTCGCGTATGTTACATGTACGTCTCGTCGGACTGGTAACATTCAAGATCGGACTCCACGAAGCTGACCAATCCGACACAAAGGTTTAGTCGGATGGCAATGCTGCAATGCTCACATATATGTGCATACACCACTCATTGTGTGTACATGGGCCGTAGCATATCAAAGATTGTTGCCGACATCTCAAGCATGTGAGATCGCGACTGTCAAAATGTTACCTATCTTGAGGGTGCCACTTATAGGACCACCGCTGAACACAGCGCCCTCTATAAACAATATCGCACCACAAGAACTCAGTTGAATGGGCCTTGCATGAATGCAGAGTCATTGTACTATCTTTCGAATCACAAAATTAAGGTATACATTGATTTGATCCTACAGTCAATGCCACTTGAGGATTATTGCTTGGATTTGGTGTATGAAGAAAAAGAAAGAGAAAAAAAAAGGAAAAGAAAAAGAAGAAGATACTGACCCTCGAAACGATACTTGCGCTGTTGTAAGATGTAATACTGTAATATGAGGAACTTACAGTTGGCAGCAAAATTATTCAACCCCCCTCTCATTTTTTACATTCTGTCATAATGAATAATATTGCAGCAGCAGATTGCTACTAAACCATTAAGATAGTTAGCAGACAGTTAATTACTACAGAATACCGGAGAAAGAAATCAAATTTTACTGCATAGGTCATCTGAAATTGCAATTTGTGCCCAAAAAGCATGTTGCAAAATTATTCAACCCCCTATTTTACACACACGAAACGAATGCACAAATAATGACAATTTCACAGCCAGTGCATATATTCTGAGGTGAATGCTGATTTTATTTATCCTCCACCTGAAACTGGAACCTTTATATGCACAACTAACAAGTTGTAACATTATTCAACCCAGATGGGTGTGTCTTTTAGTACTTTGCACAGCATCCATATGCTGCAATGACCTCCTGCAGACGAGATGAATAGCCTCCCACAAGCTTCTCACAACGCTCCTTGGGGATGTTAGCCCATTCCTCTTGCGCAATGGTCTTAAGGTAATCGATGCATGTAGGTCTACATGCTGCAACAGCTTTCTTCAGATCCCACCACAAATTCTTGATTGGGTTTAGGTCTGGAGACTGTGATGGTCACTCAAGGTGCCCAAGAGGAATGGGCCAACACCCCCAAGGAGCGTTGTGAGAAGCTTGTGAGAGGTTATTCATCTCGTCTGCAGGAGGACATTGCAGCATATGGATGCTGCACAAAGTACTAAAAGACACACCCATTTGGGTTGAATAATGTTACAACTTGTTAGTTGTGCATATAAAGGTTCCAGTTTCAGGTGGAGGATAAATAAAATCAGCATTCACCTCAGAATATATGCACTGGCTGTGAAATTGTCATTATTTGTGCATTCGTTTCGTGTGTGTAAAATAGGGGGTTGAATAATTTTGCAACATGCTTTTTGGGCGCAAATTGCAATTTCAGATGACCTATGCAGTAAAATTTGATTTCTTTCTCCGGTATTCTGTAGTAATTAACTGTCTGCTAACTATCTTAATGGTTTAGTAGCAATCTGCTGCTGCAATATTATTCATTATGACAGAATGTAAAAAATGAGAAGGGGGTTGAATAATTTTGCTGCCAACTGTACATTTGTTGTTAAAGTAGTTCAAAGAAGAAATGCTGAAATTGTACTTTAAAAATTATGACCCCCCCCCCCCCCCTTCCCCCAGCCAGGTTAAAATGAAGACATGAAAAAGGCAGGTTTAATTTAAGGTTAGTTAGTTGGCAGCCCTGTAAGTGTGAGTTTGTATGATCTTGCCTTTGCAGAGCAAGGCAGTCCGTTTGTTGACATCATTGTGTATGAAGTGACCAAGTTTAAAGATTGTCCGTCCCTTTTGCAAGCTTAAAATTTGAAATCGTCTATCACGATCATAAATTGAAGAAAGTGTGATTCAAGACCATTTCTAAGAATATAGCATGTTGAAGCTTTCTGTATACGTAAAAAATTTCAGCCGTTAAATTTCAAACCGACTTTTTTCGTACTACGAAAAAAGTATTAGTCTTTGTTACAGTATCTATGTGGTTATTATGCGTGTGTGAAATCCTAATTTTATGAGTAACTACTAAACTTTGGAGATGATTCCTTCCATAGAACAATTTTTTTCATAATGCGTTTTATAATTTAATAAACAGATTAATCAATAAGGCAGATACTTCAACACAAACTGCTAAGAGCCTGAGATAAAGACTATTAATCAGACGTTGTTTACGTGCATTATTTGAATTTTACACTACGTATCAGTTTGAAATTGTGAATACAGAGCTTGCTAACAATTCTCTATATGTTTTGCCAATGTGTCGATGGTTTTGTGGTGATCTGAAAAAGGGACTGGCTGTCTTTAAGCATCTTAAGTGAGAAAATCAGTATTTTCTCATCTGAATACTGGTTTAAATTTAGGTTATGAAGATGGAAGCCCTAAAAGTGTAAGTTTGTTCCCTCTTACCTTTGTAGACCAAGGCAGTCCGTTTGCTTTGGACGTCTTTGAGGACTGGGTGTACGGAGTGACCAAGTCGCCTTACCGCGTCTTCAGGGTGGATAAGTTTGGCAACCAGACGACGGAGACACAGCGCCTGACATTCTTGACCGGTCAAGAGGGCAAGCATCTGGTCAGGATCCCGACGGTCAAGATCAACCAGGAACAGAAGCAGAACATGAGTAAGATCAGTACTTTCTACTCATCAACTCATACGGGACCATGGCTCTTCTGGAGCAAACCTGATCATTTTGGGGCGTTTAAATTGGGCGACACTCTCTTTTTCTTTTGAAAATGAACTTTTTATCATGGAAAAGAACATTGCAATTTTAAATGATCATAGAACAATTAAGGGCAATGGTTGTTAATGATTATGAATCGTTGAACTGCAATAACCGGAAAAAAGGAGAAGAAACAAACAAGAACAAAAAAGATTCCTGAACAGAACAAGTATAGGTAAGTCAGAAATAAGTAAGAAATATATGAAGCGAAATATACAAAAAGAACAGTGATGACTCAATGATGTTATTGGTTATAATGGCAGTTCTTTCTTAGCAAGATATACAAATAGAACAGTGATGATTCAATATTGTTATTGGTTATAATGGCAGTTCTTTTGTAGCGAAATATACAAATAGAACAGTGATGATTCAATGTTGTTATTGGTTATGATGGCAGTTTTTTCTTAGCGAAATATACAAATAGAACAGTGATGATTCAATGTTGTTATTGGTTATGATGGCAGTTCTTTCTTAGCGAAATATACAAATAGCACAGTGATGATTCAATGTTGTTATTGGTTATAATGGCAGTTCTTTTGTAGCGAAATATACAAATAGAATAGTGATGATTCAATGTTGTTAATGGTTATGATGGCAGTTCTTTCCTAGCGAAATATACAAATAGAATAGTGATGATTCAATGTTGTTACTGGTTATGATGGCAGTTCTTTCTTATCGAGTGTGAATGGTTGTTCCCTCTGTTCCCTCCAGGCTGGCCTTCTCCCTGTGCGCTGGAGCCATGTCGGGATGATGAGGTTTGCCTGATGAACGGCAACAGCCGGGAGTGCATCTGCCCAGATGGATTTGAGAAGAGAAATGATACATCGTTCCAATGTCAGACCATTACAGGTGGGTCCATTGTATTTAGGTTGAGAACACGCTTTGAAAATCGGCCTTGTCATCTTCAGCTTTGAAGAGTTTACTTGCAAAAGGCCGTTAGTCCATTCTAGCTAATTCTGATTAAATCAAGGTTAATCTATTTTACATACTCATTCACATCCATGAACTTTAACTAAATTTATTGGAAACTTCCTGAAAATTGTTCAAATTATAGTCAGTTTGATGTGCATGGTGGATGTCTATTCAGTAATATGAAAAAATGCAAATTGAAAAAAAATGGATTTAGGGCTTTTTGCATTCTTGTTGTGGTATAGTGGTTGGACCCATATCCAGGGACCCTGAGGGTTGCAGGATCACTCCAACATGATTCAGGTTTCTTTCAGCAATATACTTCATATTTGTTATTATATTATTATTTTAATATTAATTTATTAATTTATTATTATTTTATGTTAATTCATCCTTTTCCCCTCTGCTAGCCTATTGCAAGTCTGTTGCTCGGAGCATTCAGTTTTAGAATTCTCTTTTGAAAATGATAATTACCATCATCTTCAGATGGCGTTATAGAGCGCTGCTTTGTTCTTTACCACAAGAGTGCGCTATTCAACTCTGCCAAGTCGGTTGCACCTATCACTATCATCCCCCCCCCCCCCCCCCACTTGACAGTCTCTTCATATCACCAGTCCAAGACAAAAATTGACGGCTTCTTCTTCGTTTTGAGCATGATATGCAAAGTAATCATTGGTGACTTTTGGTGTTGTGGTAAAGTACTTCCGAAGTGAAGCCAATGAATAAAATACGCTTCTTTTTTCAGCAAGTCTACCCTTTCCCATCATTTTTTTTTCCCCCGTCATTTGCTGATTTTTTTTAGAAACGCCTCAAATTTCAGAAACACAGCATGGGGGAAAAACAGATGAGAAAGAAAGATAATGATGATTATGATGTCAGGACAATGTTCCAAGAAGCTATTTAATATTCTTTTATTTGCAATCAACTAATCATGTTGTTTGACAGTATCAGCACAATGTGATCCCTATTTGCCTTCTTTGTACTTTATACTTGTTACTTGATATTTATTCTTCATGTAGGCCAACTACATTGCCAAGACCGAGTATGTCAGAACCATGGGAACTGCACCGAACTCAGCGGCAGAGCAAAATGCAGGTATGTCCAGTGGCTTTCATCTTTGAGTCAGATTATTATTATTTTTTTTTTATTTCATTTCATTCATTTAATCATTTTTAGAACAAAACAACAAAAATACAACATAATATGGTATGGACCCCTAAAAATAACTCTGTTTATGAGAAGCCCCTTGATATAGCAAAATAATGTGCATGTATAAAGATAAATAAGAGTAATCAAATACATTTAAATAAAGTAAATGTTATGAAGGTACTGTACATTAAACATACATAACCACACACAGTATGCACACGCTGATTCAATCTTGCAAACAAGACAAGATGGGAATAAACAAAGGAGAGAGAAAAGGAGAGAGAGAGATACATGTAGAGAGAGAGAGGGGGGGGGGGAGGAGAGAGACAGAGACAGAGAGAGAGAGAGAAGAGGAGAGAGAGAGAGGGAGAGAGAGAGGGAGAGAGAGAGAGAGAGTGGAGAGAGAGAGAGAGAGAGAAGAGGAGAGAGAGAGAGGGAGAGAGAGAGGGAGAGAGAGAGAGAGAGTGGAGAGAGAGAGAGACAGAGAGAGAGAGAGAGGAGAGAGACAGAGACACAGAGAGAGAGACACAGAGAGAAGAGGAGACAGAAAGAGAGAGAGAGAGAGTGGAGAGAGAGAGAGAAAGGGAGGAGAGAAAGAGGGAAAAACAGAGAGAGAGAGAGAGAGATATACATGTACACATAGGGGGAGTAAGAGAAAGACTGGGAGTAGAAAATGATGAAATGTACAGTAAATTGTAAGCAGACTGCACTCTGCGTTTTGCCTTGATGCATCTTGATATGCCATTGGTGATACCATTGCAAATACATGTTATGTGTGGCACACACAGAGAGATTGATTCTTTGCACAATGCCACTTAACAAACTTAATAACGAGAGTGATTATCGCTATGTAAGAACACTCTCTAGAAATAAGATTGATTAATCAATCTGTCAGATAATTTAAAGAGGACCAGGTAGAGACTTGAACCCTCATCCACTGCTTGCAGGGCTACAACACTATCCACTAGGCTTTTCAATTCCTCGAATAACCACCCTGCATTTCAAGATGCCATCGAAGGTGATCACTTTGCTCGGTGTGATTTCAAGAAAAATTCGACTTTTTTTATTTGTGTCCCTTTTCCCAGATGCCCGATCCCATTCCAAGCCCCACCTCCCCCAAATCCTTTTAATAAATATTTGTTCTTATCCTGACATCTTTAAAAAAATTGTTGTCCCTTCCGCCAGGTGCCCGGTCCCATACTACGGAGAGAATTGCGAGCACAACAGGTGCATCTCTCGGTGTCGGCACAACGGCACCTGTCGGTACGAGGCATCGGGGCTCTTCCATTGTCTGTGCACCCCCCGCTGGAAGGGGCCATTCTGCACAGAGGACCGCTGCTCCACCTTCTGCAACGGCCACGGGGAGTGCAGCGTCGTGGGGGATAATCTTATCTGCAGGTGAGATTAAAAAGGGATTAGGATTAGAGAGAGAGAGAGATTAAGCAAAGTCTACATCGTAGGCCCAGAGCTGCACCTCCTGCAATGGCCACGGGGAGTGCAGCATCGCGGGGGATAATCTTATCTGCAAGTGAGATTAAAAAGGGACTGGGATTAGAGAGAGAGAGAGAGAGAGATTAAGAGGGGGGTAGGCAAAGTCTACATCGTAGGCCCAGAGCTGCACCTTGTGCTACAGCCATGGGGAGTGCAGTGTGGTGGAGGATAATCTTATCTGCAGGTAAGATTAAAAAGGGATTAGAATTGGAGAGAGAGGGAGAGAGATTGAGAGGGGGGAGGGGGTATGCGAAATCTAGGCCCAGAGCCGTACCTTCTGCAACGGCCACTGGGTGTGCAGCGTGGTGGGGGATAATCTCATGTGCAGGTGAGATTAAAAAGGAATTAGGATTAGAGAGAAAGAGAGAAAGGGAGCAAAGGCGGGTATGATGTTGCATTACTTCAAAGTGGAGGATCTGAATTTTCAAACTTTGTCCTGTAAGAGTCACAAAGTCACTTTTATCTGCTGATTACTATAATTGATTCCTTTATGTTATGCCTGTGATATTTCTTTCAATTTGATGTTGAGCCTTCTTGTTTATAATGCGCTATATAAATGTGGAATCAATATTTAGAAAAAGGTCTCATAAAGGCACGTAGTGAATTGATAGAGTCTTGATGAAGACTTAGATTGTGTGATGCGAGAGCTGAATTCTGATCTGCTGTCTCTGAATCCCGTAGGTGCGATAACCCCTGGACGGGGGCCAACTGTGAGACGAGGGGGTGCGACGGGTACTGCCAGAATGGAGGGGTGTGCTCCCTAGACCCCAGCGGTCATCCCACATGCCTCTGCCCTAGGTCCTTTCCTGGCTTGAGGTGTGAGGGCAACGACACCCTCTGTACAGACTACTGTGGTAAAGGCAACCAGTGCGAGCAGATAGGTGAGTTGACGTTGCTGTATCTTGAGAGAGAGCGAGAGAAAGAGAGAGACAGAGTGAGAGAAAGAGAGAGACAGAGTGAGAGAAAGATGAGTTTGATTAGTGCTTTTTGCAGAGAGGGAGGGAGGGAGGGAGATAGAGGGAGGAAAAGGGGTGTTGACTTGCTGTGTGCAGAGTACTGTGTGTATCAGGATCAGTGCGAGCAAATTGGTGAGTTGATATTAATACTAATGAAAGAATCTAAAATATGCAGAGAGCATGGCAGTGATAAATGTGATTTGATTGGGGAGTAAGGGTAGGGATGGGGAGAGAGAGAAGGAGAAATGAAGAGAGAGAGAGAGAGAGAGACAGACAGACAGAGACAGAGACAGAGAGAGAGAGAAGGAGAGAGAGAGATAGAGAGAGAGAGAGAGAGAGAGAGAGAGTAAAGGACAGAGGAGAGAGACAGAGAGAGAGAGAGAGAGTGAAGGAGAGAGAGAGAAACGAGATATACCATATGATGTTACGGGAGAGAGAGAGAAAGAGAAGAGAGAGTGAAGGAGAGAGAGAGTGTGTGAAGGAGAGAGAGAGAGAGAGAGAGAGAGAGAGAGAGAGAGTGTGAGTGAAAGAGAGAGTGAGTAAGAGAGTGAGAGTGACAGATGGAGAAACTGAGAATGCAGAGGTATGAAAAGGAAGGGAACCTTTGGCAGAGAAAATATTAGAGGGACAAAAGAACAGATAGTCATACAGACAATGACAGAAAGGGAATGAGAGTGACACACACCTGGTGTGAGATATATGGAATAACAAATAAAGAGGGAGATAGCAAGAGAGAGGGAGAGAGAGAAAGTTAAATATGTGTGAGATGGAAAGAGAGGGACACACAGCTAGTGTAAGATATGTGGAATAACAAATGAAGGGGGAGAGAGAGAGAGAGAGAGAGAGAGAGAGAGAGGGAGAGAGAGAGAGAGAGAGGGAGAGAGAGAGAAAGTTGAATGTATGTGTGAAAGAAAACAAAAGTGTGCCAATTATTATTAAGGGAGTACAGACATAAAACCTTGATTATTTGATTAACCGCATGATGTTATGGGATCATAACAGCTATGCCTGTCATGAGAGGTACAACGTGAAAGTCCACCCACCACAAAACACTCATGCTCCTTTCTGTCATGCTACCTCCCAGGTACGGATATCCAGTGCATATGCCATTCTCCACGCTACACGGGGAAGAGGTGCGAAATTGACGAGTGCTCAAAATGCAACATGTCGACACAAACGTGTCCAGAAGGAGTACAATGCCCGTAAGTTCATTTCCCTTTGTACAGTCTAATATAAACAGGTTTATTTTCATACTAGAGATTTACGGTGCACCATGTGAGAAAGGGGAGGGATGTAATTCTTGAGAGAGACAAAATAAAGCAAGAGACCAAAAGGATTGTTCACGTCGATGAACAAAATGACCATTTGCAATTTTTTGCATTGCCTTCAAAGCTACACCGCTTTATTTTAGATTTAATGTTTAGCCTGTGCATGGGAAATTCAGAGCACAATATACATGTGCAACTTCCCTGAAGGTTTTATACTTGTAAATGTTATATCCCTATGTAGACGATCTTGTCAGAAGTAAATTTGTAGTAAGAGATTTGAGATTGGGGTATTTCATACTTGATCGGACAGCAATTGTCATCATTTTGATTGATTTTGATGAATTAACAGCGTAAACTCAATCAAATTAGGTTAGAGTTAGGATCCGTACTTGAATAGGTTTTGGGTTAGGGTTGGGAAGGACTTAGTAAGGTAAATATGTGATTTTAGAGCAATTTTTATGACCTTAAAATCATGAAAAATGACCTTTTTAATCGCACACAGCAACTTTTAGCTACAACACTTGCTTCAATGGTTTTTCAGAATGCGCGTACACACTCAATATTACGCATGGCCAATGAAGTATAATTTCCCATGTGATTGAGGGGTGGGTGTACAGTGTAACAGAGCAGGATATAGATCAGTTAATTCTCTATGTGTGATCATGACCCTAATTCATCTGCATTTTGTATGTTTTCAATTTCCAGAGACCCCCCTGACAAGCAGCCAGTTTCAAACCTTGACAGCCCAGGAGGTAAGTTTAATTATTCTTTGTTCTTATTTCTATTGATATTGTTATTATTATCATCATCATCATCACTACAGTATCTCTGATTTCAACTAAAGCAGTCAAAATTGACAGTTGGTGAAGTTTGTCACCAGTTATAGGTCATCAATGAGGGTTAGTGAGCTGGGAATATCTGATGTTGAGGCATTTATAAAGGCAGCTCTAGTCACTGTTGCTATTGTGTTCTTTCACTACACCCTCACAAAAGTTGAATAGATAATAACTAATTATTTTTAGAAAAAAAAGTTAAACTTTCAACATAATGGGGTTGTGTTCTTTCAAGATATTTGACCCACTTATGATGTGAGGAAAGGAAAACAAAGAGTGAATAGAGGAGAAAGAACTTGTTTTAAAGTTTGTGAATACTTTCACAAGACTGTTTAACAGCCCTATTTTTCAGTTTTAAAACCGAAAATATGCAAGATGAAATGGAAGTGGAAGAAGAGGGTGGTGAACTAGTCATAAAGACGTTATACTGAAAAAGAAGAAAGAAAGGAGAGGGAAAAAATATGGTGATTGCAACTAACGAAGGCTTCTTTCAATATCAGAAAGTTTCAGTCTCAGAGCATCAGTATCATTCAATGGTGAAGCATTTATGTGTGTAAAGACAGCTATTGTCACTATTGCTATTAGGTGCTTTAGATCTGTCTGGAGTGGACGGCGTTCAGGCCGTTTGTATCATGTTGAAGCTTTCCACATGCCCCTCATCTTTAGAGCAGGGTGCTTGCTTTCATGAAGACGGCAAATCCCTGGTTTACGCATTCTCTGGGCAGGTACTGGACGGGTCCAAGACCTCTGGGCTTGTGCCCAGGTTCAATATGACCTCATTGGGCTTGGATGTTATCCACGTCCACACAGATGAAGAGCTACCTTTACTGTTCTTACCCCACATCTAAACAAAAGTTGACTTATTGCTGGTGTGTTCTTGCTCCTCTCAGTTGCCGTGGCAGTGGTGGTGCCCATCTTGGTGGTACTTCTGCTTCTTATTATCCTTGTCTTACTCTACTTGAGGAAGAGGCAGAGGTAAGTCAGATGTCTTAACTTTATTATATAATCAAACCCTTATTATGTAATCTTACCCTTATTATATAATCACACCTTTATTATATAATCACAGAGTCTTTCTCTACCTCAGAAAGAGGCAGAGGTGAGTAATACATCTTATATCACTCTTTTTTTTATACAAAGCCCTGGTCATTCTTTAACTGTATTGCTCAAAAGGGAGAGAAAACCCAAAAATTCCAGGATATAGGTTGCTAGAAAAGCGCAAATGCAATTACAGTGCATCGTGTGACATACAGGCAATTCATTTTCAATTCATTTTAATTCTTAATTCATTAAACAAACAAAAGAAACAATTGTCATGAACAATGAATTCAAGGTATCACCAGAAAGCCGATGACTTGTAAGGTGTAATGACCTGTAGCATGCAGTTCAATACAGATTCAATATATTGTCAACCATACGAAGGACAGGAAGAAAGAAGAACCAATGTAAACGAATGACATGAAAGTACGTACTATAAGTGACTTCTCAAATTGGATTGTGTTCTGTTTCCAGGGCAACGAGCGGATTCAGCCATCAGCGGATAGAGAACGAGGACGATATGGAGTTTGGCAACCCGACGTTCAAGTACACGAGGCAGCTGAACGAGGAGGATGACGACGGGGAGATGGAGTCGCCCTTTACAATACGAGATCACAAGGTACGTCACCCCACCATCTTGTTTTGGATGGGTTCTTGTTTATGATGCCTTGACTCAGGATCGGATCTAAGGATGTCAAAGACGACAACCCAAATGCACAGCTAAATTTCTTCAGAAACAAACGAGGGCCATGTGGCATATATGTTTACAATTATTGTAACTTACCATCAATGGTAACTACCATGGCAACAGGTGTAATAATGTCTACCTGAATTAGATACTTGTACCAACTAATAAATGGGAAAAATTGAAGAAATTATAGCTTTATTTTTAAGTCTGTCAATTCTAACACAATCCCCTAACCTACTACTATGTAGTGAATTCATATTTGTGCTCTCACTTCTTTCCCACACGACTGCCTGACTAAATTCGAAATCTGAACTCACGAATAAATGGGAAAATGAAGTAAATTATAGCATTATTTGAAGTCCATCATCTTTTAAAGCTACTAATCTACTTCTATGCGGTGAATTCATAATTGTACTTTCACTTCTTCCCCATACTAATGCCTGCCTGCCTGCATCAGATATCTGTACCGGGGAAATACACTAACCCGATTTACCAACGCCTGAACACCGACACCGATGAAGTGGCCAATGATTCTAACATATAAGCACCAAAGTAATAACGCCAGTGTCCAGTGCCATAGTGTCAGTGTTAGTGGAGATATTGTGTTAATGTTTAATATGATGTGGTTAATGTTTTAAACCAGTGTCGGTGTAATAAATATAGTATCAGTATTTGTGGAGATGTTGTATGTTTCTATCTTGGAAAGCTCTCAAGTCTTTCTCGTTTTCTTTTTTTTTTGTAGAACTGCGTTTTACTAAATCATAAATCCTGAACGAATACTACTACATAGTGTTGCCAATAGTTTTACTTTTTTCTAAAAAGTATTTATTTGATGTTGTGTTTGTTTCATGTGATATGATTTTTTTCAACAAATGATCTTGTGCTATTCTTTGTATTTAAATGTGATATTCAAATAATGTAGCTCAGAACTAATTCCCTTGTCAGTGTTCGTTGAGAAATCATGCTTGTTAGGTAGTCAATTTGATGTATCATCTATTTCATGTTTAGATGTAAATATTTGTCTTGCATTGTGGAAGAATTTCTGTAAATATTTTGATATACAAAGTATATCAATTTGAAAATGGGTATAATTTGTGTAGGTCTATTCCTCATGTTTATGTTGAGTGTAATGAAAACCCCTTTTTACATCTCTCTTTTTTGAAATTATTATATAGATGTTTTATTAGTTGTGTGTAATGTACCATGCAATGTTGGTGTTTCCTTGGTGAATAGAAGCGTACCAGTGATGTTGGTAATCTTCCCTGTGTTCATTTCCACTTTCTCGCTCTTTTCCTTCCACTTCTTCTCTTTCTTTTCCTTTTCCCTCTTTTTCTCTTTCTCCGTGGTCTCCTACTTCTTAATAATGTTATAACGAGAATGATGAGACAATTCTAGATATCGTAAATAACTATATAATATCACTGTGCGTGGTGTTTTAACACTTTTCTCATATATTTGATGTGTAAAGTGGTGAAGTAGGCACTTCCGGCCATGTGCGTCAGCTTTAATGATCAACACCTTCCCATTAACCCAATTTCCCCCCCCCCCAAAAAAAAAAAAAAAAAAAAAAATTGTCCCATATTTGCTACTGTATTGTAAGATTGTCATATGACAATTCAGACGATCACTCTAGTAGAACTGAGAACTTTCGTGACCAAACGAGGGGCTCCTTGCAATGATGCAAAGCATGTATGTGCCGGACTACAAGACCGGAATTATACAGGTCAAAAAATTCAGCTGAAGACCTGATAGGGCCTTGCCGTGCACAGTGATGTTGTATGGTCATTTGTGACATCAAGAATTATAACCCTACTTTACGATGATGATGACTAACTCTCCATCTCCCATGTGACATCAAGAATTATAACCCTACTTAACAATGATGATCACTAACTCTCCATCTCCCATGTGACATCAAGAATTATGACCCTACTTTACGATGATGATGACTAACTCTCCATCTCCCATGTGGCATCGAGAATTTTAACCCTACTTTACGATGATTATAACTAACTCTCCATCTCCCATGTGACATCAAGAATTATAACCCTACTTTACGATGATGATCACTAACTCTCCATCTCCCATGTGACATCAAGAATTATAACCCTACTTTACGATGATGATCACTAACTCTCTATCTCCCATGTGACATCAAGAATTATAACCCTACTTTACGATGATGATCACTAACTCTCCATCTCCCATGTGACATCAAGAATTATAACCCTACTTTACGATGATGATGACTAACTCTCCATCTCCCATGTGACATCAAGAATTATAACCCTACTTTACGATGATGATGACTAACTCTCCATCTCCTATGTGACATCAAGAATTATAACCCTACTTTACGATGATGATCACTAACTCTCCATCTCCCATGTGACATCAAGAATTATAACCCTACTTTACGATGACGATCACTAACTCTCCATCTCCCATGTGACATCAAGAATTATAACCCTACTTTACGATGATGATCACTAACTCTCTATCTCCCATGTGACATCAAGAATTATAACCCTACTTTACGATGATGATCACTAACTCTCCATCTGCCATGTGACATCAAGAATTATAACCCTACTTTACGATGATGATCACTAACTCTCCATCTCCCATGTGACATCAAGAATTATGACCCTACTTTACGATGATGATCACTAACTCTCCATCTCCCATGTGACATCAAGAATTATAACCCTGCTTTACGATGATGATCACTAACTCTCCATCTCCCATGTGACATCAAGAATTATAACCCTACTTTACGATGATGATCACTAACTCTCCATCTCCCATGTGACATCAAGAATTATGACCCTACTTTACGATGATGATCACTAACACTCCATCTCCCATGTGACATCAAGAATTATAACCCTTCTTTACGATGATGATCACTAACTCTCCATCTCCCATGTGACATCAAGAATTATAACCCTACTTTACGATGATGATGACTAACTCTCCATCTCCCATGTGACATCAAGAATTATAACCCTACTTTACGATGATGATGACTAACTCTCCATCTCCCATGTGACATCAAGAATTATAACCCTACTTTACGATGATGATCACTAACTCTCTATCTCCCATGTGACATCAAGAATTATAACCCTACTTTACGATGACGATCACTAACTCTCCATCTCCCTTGTGACATCAAGAATTATAACCCTACTTTACGATGATGATCACTAACTCTCCATCTCCCATGTGACATCAAGAATTATAACCCTACTTTACGATGACGATCACTAACTCTCCATCTCCCATGTGACATCGAGAATTATAACCCTACTTTACGATGATGATCACTAACTCTCCATCTCCCATGTGACATCAAGAATTATAACCCTACTTTACGATGATGATCACTAACTCTCCAACTCCCATGTGACATCAAGAATTATAACCCTACTTTACGATGATGATCACTAACTCTCCATCTCCCATGTGACATCAAGAATTATAACCCTACTTTACGATGACGATCACTAACTCTCCATCTCCCATGTGACATCGAGAATTAAAACCCTACTTTACGATGATGATCACTAACTCTCCATCTCCCATGATCCTCTCTGCAGGCAAGAAGCAACTTCACCAACCCGGTGTACGGCTCGCTGATCAACCCACGGGGGTCTGAAGTGAATCTGGAGGAGCAGTACGTGGACCTGCCTCAGCACGACACCGAGAAACTTCTCCAAGACGATGATGACGACGACTTCGATGAGAAATAGAGGGACCCAAGATGCACAAAAAAAAAAACTGCCTGAAGCTTAAAGAGAAACAGTTGGACATGCTCATGGAGGCACGGATGTGATTAATTTGTCCAGAGATGATCGTCTCGTTGGCAGATTTGGTTTGGACCTTCATGGAGTGACCAAAAGTGTTTGAACAGCTTTGTATTCAGAAAATTTTATGCACATTTTTTGTCTGTTTTTAAGAATAGCAAAGATTTTTATTGGTATGGGGGATGAGCGGAGATGAAGTGAATTTGCTGCAAGTTGTCATGGCGATGCTGAAGACAAGGCGGATTTTAGAAACTTTGTGGATATTTGATGGCAGTTTTCGTCGTGGATGGACAGAGAGTAATTTGCTACTACAAAGAGACGAGAGGATCACGAGAGCTAATGGTATCCATAGCAACGTTGACCTGCACAGCCGATCAAGTGGGCCGGCCTCTGGAACCTGCTTGGAACACTTCTCGAGTTGGTGATATAATGTAACATATATATATTGATATTTTACTATGCTTTACAGGAAAATATGATTTATCATACAAAAAAAAGAAGGAAAAAGAGGGATGTTCTTTTTTAGTTTTTCCTCTGTGACAAAGAAGCAATGGCTGCAAGTTTAAGAATGAGAAAAGTGGAGGTACGAATCCTGAAGCAAATGACAATAAGAGGATCATGACATTTGCTTCAATCCCACCGTGCTACATGCAATGCATTGTCAAAATCAATGAGGACTCTTGTTGACTTGTTGATCAAGCAACTTACGATTGGATAATCGGGAGTATTACAGCTTCCAAGTCTGCCGCGGTGTATGCTAAGGAATGTTGCTAGACATGAAGACCCAGTTTCATGAAGAGTTGCAAGTCCAAAATCCTTACTCTAACGTGGAGAGTTGAGTTACGATCGATCTCAATTTTTTATAAGACAGGGCGCAAGGTCGATGCCATAGCTGACCTGGGTCTACCCTTCGTGTTGATTTCACACAACGAGCTGAATTTGAAGCATGCGTGTTTGTTGGTGTATATCGTAACTCGAGTTGTCATTTGTTCCATTTCATATGTTATTGTGCAGGTAAGAATCTAGTGTTACAGAGCTGGCGTTATGGTGTACATTCATTATCAGAGTGGTAGAATTACGTGGATGTTGGAAGATAATTGAGAAGAATGTACTGCCCTCAACGAACAGAAATGTTCAACTTATGCCGAGTTTTATGACTTCGTGAAAGGTGCATTTTAAACATTTTAAACATTTTAAACATTTTTGAAATATTGATACATGACTATTTTTATGATGTGTGTTCAAACTGCTTTTTAACTGCTAATTATTAATACAAAACGGAACCACCTTTTGGGATGCGTGAAGAAAAAGATGGAAAATTCCAGACGACCTATCCCAGCATGCATCTGTGCCCATAGGATCGCTATTCGCATGAAAATGACCGACACGCAAGCACCAATTTATCACCCCACCATGAGAAAAGAAAACCACTCGAGGCATAATCAGTAGCATTAACAGGAGAAATTCAAATTTGTTTTCAATAAGTTGTAAAAACGTCTACGGATTTTCACAGCTCATATGCTCTTGCACATTGTTTGTATATATGCACTCTCCTCTCTCTCTGGGTTTTCACCAATAATCTATTTATATTAAGCCACAGTACTCAACGTAAGTCGACTCTGTAATATATAAATTTTTCATGCAACTGCTAACGGTACTATTTCTTATTTCATCCGCATACTTGAGAACGTAGGCCAAATGAGATGATTTGTACTGTTTTTTTTGGAAAAATGCTCTTCCATTTTTTTCTGCATTTCCAAAGAAAAATACAAATGATAAATTGTAAGAAAAAAAAGTACTAAAAAAAGTGTGAGTAAAAGATCCATACTTTTTTGTGTGTAAATGTCAGTTATTGTCCAATTTCATGGTAAAATTTATTTTGTAGTTTGGATTGAAATTCAGTGCACAATAGTGCATTTTTCCAATAATGGTAAATCATGAACACACACACACACACACAAAAAGAAATTAAAATTAAATGTTCATTAAGCAATTTGTGATGAAAATCATGAATAGTTATTCCAAATTGATTTTTGTTTGAGATTAATGTAATTATTGATGCACTATGTGCACACATCTTTGGTATGTACTTAACATTCTCACTTTGCCTATATAATGACCATGTAGCCTTCTGAATTTGCTTCACGAATATTTGCTTTGTCACACTTACGTACCGAAACATGGCATTTGTATTTGACAAGTCGTCAACTTGTCAATTCCCATTTAAAAAACACCCCAAAAAGGCGTTGTAGTGGATGACAGAAACATCTATCATTCACTTTCAGTTTGAAAGTCTTACCCACATTATCAGACAAAACCATCACCACCTCAAATAACTCTATTATTCTACTACCAAAGAAAAACTTGGCACGGAGCTACTTTACATCACTTTTTTTTATGTGAAATGTTGTAATTGTGAGTGTAAAACTGTATTTTGCTTGCCCAAAACCTGATAAGTGACCTGGGAACATCGATGATTTGAATTGAGTAGATGTGAACAGATCAGAGAAACAAAATGGCAACATTTTTGAAAAGTTCAGACCTATAATAAAGGTGGAACTCGCACTTCACCATAACCTTTGACCTTCACTGGCTATTCCGTTCATGCTCAGTAACATAATGGACGGATGAAGGTACTTTGGAAATACATGCTTCTAGATTTTTTCAGATTCCAGGGCTAGCTATTAATGCCATTTGAATGTAAATAACTTTATTTTGATACATTCTACAAATTTCCAATATTTCTGGCTTGTTTCCAAATTCAAAATATCAGGGTTGTGTTGCCATTAAAGTTTGGGTGCTATCGGTATTCACTGTCGGCGCAACGTAATTAAGATCATTCATGCCAATTGCTGAAAGCTGAAGCGCTTCCAATAAAGTAGAAAATGTATGTGTTCTTCCACTAGAAATGTTTCTTATTTGATTGCTAGACAGAAAAGGTATCTGCCCCCTCCCCCACCCCCATCTAAAATGATGATTTTAATTGTTGTTTAAGCTTTATATATATTTTCAGATTTTGAGTTAATTCTCCCTCCCTGTACCCCTAGTATCCTTTTGGGAGAAAAAAAAATGATCATAGTTCTTCAAGGTGCTTGTGGAAAAAATGGATTTTAGTGTTTTTTTACATTGATATTTTCTTTTGGTATTAACCTTTTCTGTATTCATTCCTGCTTTTGTATTAAAGTCTCAGTTGAAACGTCTTAAGATCCTGAACAAATGTGACTTTCAGGTTAAAACAGTAGCTACACTTCTTACACAGTGCATTTCGGCATTTGGCGATGTTCAATTCTTTTCCAGAAATGTCATACTAATTTTGCCTTGTGTAGCTCTTCATATGATATAAGTACAAATCGTGAAGCTATCATGATATTTTTTCTCTAATTTTTTTAAACAGTACCTGTTAACTTAAATTCCCTTATTTTTTATATGAGAGGCTGTATTTTTTCTTATAAATAGATCATGAAAGAGATTGAATGTTTACATGTTATGTATGTCCAGTCCTTGTTATATGTCTCTACTGGTGAATTTGTTCCAATCACGTCAAATGTTTTCATCATACGATGGAACTACCCGTATTTCTGATATTGTCTAAAATGGAATTGACTGGAATGGTTGAGATATTAAGACCTACAGTACCTTACTCTAGGTACCTCATTGGTAACATACCGTGGAATATGTCACCAGATTCATTTTACCTGTGGAAAGTTTGTACATTGTGATATTTTGTGATGTTTGACCTCAAGATTTCAGTATCAAATTCAAATTCAAAGTTCCAGAATTTTTTTTTAAAGGTATAAATGACGTACATATGCAATGTTGAACTTCCATACCTGAATATAGACAGCCAAATCTTGAGTACAGATGGACGCCCAAGAGCAACACTTTTGAATGTGATTCATTCTGAATTGTAATCAGATCTGATTCATCTGATTCATGATCTTCAATGAAAATGTTGTCAAATATGTCTTTTAAGTATTCAAGTGATATTCCATTGTGTGTAGACAATTGTGACATTAAAAATCAACACATGAAATGTTTGGAGTTTAATGCTTACAGCATAGTATTCATTGGGAAAGTAACTTCCTCTCTTTATGTACTTGCCTTGATATTTCTTCTAGTTTTTGCAATGTTACAAGTGAATTGGGAGTGATTTTGGAGATGCTGTGCAGTTTTTCTCACAAGATTCATACATTATGTATTGCACTGTTGGTTGAATGAGGGGTTTTATTTTTGAGGCACTGAATAAGAATTGGCTTGTATTGTTTTGACTAGATTTTTCTTTTGCTAGATCAGGCATGGTGTCACTACTACAATCATGTTTATATGCACTTGGTGAATATATCCAATCATGTTGCTTATTATTTTGATGTCATTTTCTCTTCAATTTTACTCTTTCAAAATCTAACTAAATTCATGTCTAGCTCCAAGCCTCCAATTTCAATGTCAAAAAATTGAAAATTTTGAATTTGGTTGCATCAGATATGCAAACTATATTTTTCTTTTGTAACAAATGATGATGCCTTGAATATATTTTGCTTATATCTGATTGTAGAATCTTATGTACTCTTTGATACCATCAGGGGAAAAAAAAACTCTTTCGCTAATCTCATCTTTCATGTCAAATTTATTTCCTGTAAGTAAACACATTTGTTTATGAATCGTTTTCATTGTACATACATTTGTACTTCAGCTCGATGTACTCAGTCATCAATGTATACCTTGATGCTTGGAATATTCAGCTCCATGTATGGCTCAGTACAACAAAACTGTACAATTATAAATTAATAAGTGTTCCGCTCATGTTGTTTTCTAAAGTGATTGCGACTTGCTTCAAATAACATCCATTTTTCTTTGTTTTATTTTCACACTTGTTCTTTTTTGTTCTGTTTGTTCCTTTCCTTTTCTCCTATCCTCTCGTCTTTGTCTCCTCCCCTTTCGTTCCCATCTTTCAATCTTTTCTAGCTCTTCTCCCCTTGGTAACAAACTGGATCTGCCCCAGTCTTCTTCCCCTCTTTTAGGTCCTCTTTCTATTTTGTTTCCTGTTCTCGTATTTCTTCGCCTTTTGTATGTTTTACTTTTCTCTCCTTATTCCGCCTAATTTCTTGTTTCTGTTTAGTAAGATTTCATTTTGTTTTTTTACATCACTGTTCAATTTTATCAGGATTATCCCCTCAACTTTCATTTAATATTCATTTTTTCTTCATTTATGGTCTTTTTCTTCATTGACGCGACAATATGTGAGTGTCTGTCACAGCACAGCACATGCATCTTGAGTAAGGGGAATAAAGTGGTTAAACTCTTGTAAAAGTAATGTCAAACGTCATCGTAATATATGGTCGTCGTTTACTAACCGTTGTGGTATATGTTCATGTATATTTGATTATATTTAATTATTTTTTATGATATAATCGTCGTGATATGATTTAATATTTTGCAGAAATGTTGCTTTTTGGGAAAGGCATGATAAGAGTTGAATTTCCCTTGCAACAGTTCTTTCATATATGTCAAATGCCGGTAAATTAAACAAAAGTCATGTATTATACATCTTACTCACAATTGTGTATTGTGTCGCTTGTTACAGATAGATTCTAGTAGTATGGATTGCATTATGAGAGAGAGAAAGGGAGAGAAGGAGAGAGAGAGAGAGAGAGAGAGAGAGAGAGGGAGAGAGAAAGAGAGAGAGAGAGAGGAGGGGGAGGGAGGGAAGAGAAAGGAGGGGAGGGGGAGAGAGAGAGAGGAGGGGAGAAGGATGGAGAGAGAGAGAGAGAGAGAGGGAGAGAGAAAGAGAGAAGGGGAGGAGAGAGCGAGAGAGAAAAAAGGGGAGGAGAGGGAACGAGAGAAAGAGAGGGAGAGAGAGAGGAGGTGAAAAGGGATGGGAGAAAGAGGCAAAGACGGTGTGTGTGAGAGAGAGAGAGAGAGAGAGAGAGAGAGAGAGAGAGAGAGAGAGAGAGAGACGGAGGGAGTGGAGAAGAATGAAGAGATAGAAAGGGGGAGATAGAGAAAAAGGGGACGTTGAGAAAGAGAGTGGGGAGATGAAGGGAGAAACATGGAACTGGTGGTAAATGAGAGGGGGAAAGGAGTGACTAGATGGAGAGAAAAGATGATACATGAATAAAGAGGTGATAGAGTATAGATGACAGAAAATATGATAAAATAAATGAGAACAGTGCAAAGCTATTGGGTTTGACAGAGGAAGGGTGGAAAAGCAAGGGAAGAACAAGCAAAATTAAAGGAGAAAGTAATTAGGGGTCGGGGAGTAAAAACGGATATGAACGTCTCATTATCGAGTAAATCAAGATAAAAAAAAATCTTTAATAGGGTGATTCTTCCTTGACACGCATTACTCCTCGCAATTTGTTTAGTGCACTTATATCACCATGAATAAAATATAAACCCCAAGCAATTAAGGTGTGATTAAGAAGATCACCTTACATTCTACAATCCACAAAATACGCTGAATACAAATATTTCATCGATGCACGTATTGGAATGTAGTAAACGGCACATTGCCAAATCTTGCGATTACAGTAAGATCCCCATGCAATAGCGCGTATACTTCATTATGACATCATAATTTAGGCGCGCGCATAAGATTATTTTCAATTATGACGTAACGCTTTAGCGATCATGATCATAATGACGTCACAATACCTCGTTGCGAAAGTTGCTAGGTTATGTCTGTAACACGAATTACATAAATACAAGTTATAAGTTTGCTCCCAACCATTCACGTTGGGAGAATGGAGTGGGGGACCCGAAGAGGAAAATGGGCGAATACACATAACTTATCCATGAAAAAGCGGAATTTTGTCAAAATGTTAATGTATGAAAATAACAGAATTGCTGTAAGAAAAGTAACAATGCTTAGCTTTGCTAGAATTTCACAAATCTGCCTACTTTTAACGACACTTTTAGCGCAAATATCGGGAGAGGACGGAAAGAAACCGGTAAGCTTCTAGCCATTTCCAACTTCTTAACTCTTTGTACGTTTCGTTCGCATCAATGCACACCCGTGGACACGTTTCGTTCGTCTGTATATATGATATATTTGAGAAATTGTGCAGTAGGGTTTGAAGTTTTACTTAGTCGGAATAAAAGTAGTATACCTAGTATATATTTGCCATGATTTGACATAAAATAATGACATGAGGGACTTTTTTTTTTATTCGCGTCTGGTTATTTTTCCGTCCTCCAGAAGATATTGGAGCTGTCACATGAAGAACTGAAAGTCTACACGAATGGTCATCCTTTCGACGGTAAGTTCGTTTTACGAGGAACAAAAAAACAAAACACCCACCTAACAATATGTGGATTCGTATAAAGGCAGACAAATCAGAAATGAAACCGATTGATGAAAGGTTTTAGGAAGATAAGTTAAATTATATTTTAAGATGATGGTGTCACCTGTAGAATTTGAATTTCGATGTTTCATTGCTAAAATTTCCTGTGAAGAATGATGTCCATTACATTAACTTTAAAAGCTAGGAAAAGCAACGTGACTTGCTCATATTGAAAAATGCATTCCTCATAATTTGTAGTTGACATGTCTTTTTTTAATTCTAAAATGTGCTCAATTTTGGTTGTAACTGACTCGTATAGATTATGACGTCACCGAACCAACGTATCAGCAACTTGATCCAACCATCAACAAACGAAGCGTAGACTCGAAACCAGTCGATGCGGACGACCTCAGTGTCACATTCAACGCGTTTGGTGAGACGTACCACGCCCATCTCAAACGAAACTACTGGTTGCTGAGGCAAGGTCTAGTGGTGGAGTGGGTGGATGCTAATGGCGGCATAACGGAGGAGTATATTGACCCACGTGATTGCTATTACCATGGTAACCTTGTTTCCCATGGACCATCGGAGGACTCCGTCAGCGCGCTGAGCACATGCAATGGTCTGGTAAGAGACTAACACAAAACCCATTATCCTGATAGTTACTATGGATAGCCTTATTATTCTGATGACACCAGTTTGTGGAACTGATAATTGTGAGATATCTTTTCCAGAATGAGATGCTAATTGTTTTATTTATTGTTTATATAGGCCTATATCACTTCATCTTAATTCCATGTATAGCATGTCGAGCAAAATTGTATGAATTATCAAATCAATTATGGTCTTTGTATCTGTTTGTTCTCTTTGTTCTTTGATTGATATGTATATGATCATGTTATATCCATTTAATACTTGATTAGCCACTCTTGAATCATTTCACTACTAATTTGCAGGGCCCCCTGGTGCTACGGGGATACCCTGGCTAAATATTACTAAAAACAAATAAAAATAACAAATACTCACAAATCACAACAGGTTGATTGGCACACAAAAGTAGTGTTAGACCGAAAAAGGAAGTTACAAGAATGTTTTGTTTTCTCTTTTATAAAGCGCGGTCAAATCAGCTATGGCGATACTGACGTGTTTATCGCACCGCTGAAGGACCATCACGCATCGCGCGTCCGTCGTGACACGCTTCCGGGAAAAGAGCGCCCTCATTTTGTCTACAAGCGAACCGCGCGAAAACCTCGAGATACCACGAGTTCGTCTTCGACATCCAGCAGTGACTACGACTACGGCTATGATGAGGATGACAACAGCACCTCATATTTTGATTGGAATATGGAAGGGGAGCATGCCATCAATGATTCTGTTTACTTCTGCTCTGAAGCATATGGTAAGATTAAGAGATTTAGATTTTATCAACTCTATCGACCTCCTCAGAATGAGAGTTCACCATATTAACATACAAGAACATAAATATCTATGACTGCATCAAGTAAATACATATTCATGATTTCTTCAGTATTTACAACACGGAGCGTAAATAACTACTTACAATTTAAAATTTTCTTACATTGTTGGGGCCAATTTATGGCGTATTTACTTCATGACTTGACTCTGATGTTTTACCAACTAATACTATCCAATCAACAAAAACACACAAAAAATCTAAGTACATCGAGACTTACTTGTGTACAAGTATAAGGTGGTCTGTATTGGCAAATTCATGCAAAGACACGGGCTGATGAATGCACGATGACAATGTAGACCTTCCATGATGACAGCATCTATTCATTAGAATTCAGGGGCAACGCGCAAGAAAACTTATAGCGCACATACACAACAAACTAACATTTCAGAGACTTGCCTAAATAGTCACATGTATAGAAGCTAATAACATGTAATTAAAAGCCATTTAAGATAAAGGGGCGAAAGAAAATAAATGGAAAAGAAAATCTCAAAGAGAAGGACAAAGTGAGGGATAGAACAGAAGAAGGTAGGAAAATAAACATTGCAAAAGGAATGAAAAGCTGACCCTACCCACACCAGGAATCGAACCGGGGTCGCGCGTTAATCAATTCATCCAAAAATCTTCTTATTTATTTAACACGTAATACACAGCAGGGTATAGCATGATTTAGAAATCGATATTCAAGCTGAATTTTCGCCATGATCCCGTCATCTGATTAAAAAACGGAGATACAGGCTTCAGTGTCGTCACCAGCCTTTTTTTTTTTCAAGGAGGGGTACGTTTGGGGGAAAATACACAACAATTACCAATTCCAATGTTAGGCAGTGCTGCTGGTGGCATAGATAGAGGCAAAAGCAAACTAGTCTATAACTAAAATGTACAATGTATGAAACACATGTATTGAAATATTTATTATCGCATTGAAATATCAGGTTTTCTTTTTAGATTTTCTCCCCCCCCCCCCCCCGTCTTCTTTCCTTTTTTTGTTCTGAATATTCCTCTTACTCAGTTTCTCTTTATCTATTCCTTTTCTTTTCTCTTTTGAACCTTTCCTTCTTTTATTTCCTCTCTGTTTGTCTTGTTGTTCCTTCTTTCCCCTATTTCCTTCCATTTCTCTTTCTATTTCTGTCACCTATTTCTATATCTTTTCTCTCTCATAGCGTTTCAGTATAGTATAGTATATGTTCGCTCTACTTAGATACAGATGCAGCCACAAATATCACAACCAAATAATTCAAGTTTCCAATGTTTAAATGTTTAATCTGGATCTTTTTTAACTCTCTGTCTTTCCACGAAGTTATTTCAATCACATTACATGTATTTATAAAAAAAAAAAAAAAATCATGTTCACAGTGTAGGACTGTAGGGTGCAACTCTGAAATTTAAACATTTTTGTCTCTAGTAATTTCATAAAGCCACAGAATTTATAAATACTGTGGCATATGCGTGACCTCATTGGGTGCTATGGTACCTCGAGTAGCATAATGTTGCCAAAGTTCTCAGCCCAAGTAGCGGTACGTAGCCGTAAAATGTCGCAAAAAGTAGCCCAAACGGAAATATCACAATTTTAAGGCTATATAATACAGCATGATGATACGAGGTGAAAATGTATGATTGGCATGGAGAAATGAGCGAGTCAGAAGTCGAGAAAAAGTCTCGAAGTAGCGGTAAGGCTTTGCAAGTCGCGGCGCGAAAGTCAAAAGTAGCGGAATCTTGCGCCTAAATCGCAGCTTTAGCAACACTGACACATGTCCAATTATAACTTCGTTCAATCTTGCTGGGCAAATTAATACCCTAAATGGCACATTTTTGTGTACACAAAATACTTTATGACTTCTTTTAACAGCCATGTATTATTTTCTAAATGTTGGGGTTGCTTTTGTTCTGTTCAATGAAAAATACCACAGATTTTTAGTGCGACTGCCGTTCCATTTTTTGAGAACGAGTTGCCGGAATTCGTTGTTTCGGAGGCTTAATTTTCCGTTAACAACAATTAAAAAACTTTGTATTCCGAGCTATGGATCTTGAAGTGTTATTTCCCATTCCCCTAATTCATGTAACACTTGAAAATATACACTTCTAAATGATAACCGAATTTCTCTCATCATGCTTCTATTTGCAATTCTTTGAAATCTTAACTGAAGAGTGTGAATTTTCTGTTAACTGATTTGAAGCCTCCAAAATTAAATTTTGAAGACTGCTCACACAAATATAATCAGAGAAACATATGCAATCAATATGCCACAATGTGGTATGCGGACATTTAGTTAAACTGCCAATAAATAGCAAAGTTAGACCCTGCAGTTTGAAAATAAGGATTTAGATTTCAATTGGATTTTCTACAACAGCCGTTCGCTTTATTTACAACATTATATTTCAAATGTTTGTACAAAAAACAAAACCTTACTCACCCTCTACAACTACAACCCCCCCCCCCCCCCCACCAGTGACGGTCATGCATTATAAGACGTACTACCTCTGCATATCCAATTTAATACATGGAGTGGATCTAAAATCTTCTGCGCATAAACATCTATATTCTATCTATATTCCTCAAAATGCATCCCTCATTTTTCTTGCCTGTGTGGCGGCAGTCGTGACTGGATCAAAGATCCAAACGCGTAAGATATTCTATTGTGCTATCAATGAGTGCAACTTGTATAGGAATAAATTACTTTTCGTGTTGTTGATCTGACACCTCCCTGGGGAACGCAACGGTTTACCTTCAGCATTGATAATAACTATTATAAATGCTAGGTGTTAAAACAAATGATCACACTTTTAAAAAATGATTAAAACTCAGCTTCAACTCACATCAAGCTGACATTGACACATCATAGATTCAATGGATGTCATATTCTTACAGACAGGTCTTGTGACATTTCATCGATTAGTTTTTTTAGTAATAATCTTTGGAATAATTTCTTGGAATATTTATTGAGATTTTCACTTTTGGTCAAATTGGGATTGAAACGTGTGTGTGTATCAGATAATTTATTCAGAACACAAAAATGCCCATTGTGCATTACACATGCCAACCCGCAACTTCTGCACGAAGCCTTATGCATTATTAATGATAATGTGATGGCAGTTGCTAGAGGATTAACAGGTGTGATACTCTCAATGGTCATTGTGCATGTGTATTTGGTGTGTGGAGGTATGCATGCCAAGTGGAAATATTGTATTGGTAGAGCGAAAGAGAGAGAGAGGGGGGGGGGGGGGTGATGGAGAGTGGAGGGGGGGAGACACATGCATTAGGATTTCATTATCACATTGAAATGTCATGTTTCCATTTTTAGACTTCCTTTTTCCCCCTCTTCTTTCATTTTTCGTTCTTAATCGTCCTATTTCTCTGTCTCTCTTTATCTCTTCCTTTTCTTTTTCTTTTTTACCCTTTCCCTCTTCTATTTCCTTTCTGTTTGTCTTGTTTTAGAGGTGATCTGTCGATTACGACAGACCGCCTAAATAGACAAATGCAAGGAAATTAATGACTATAACTTTAACCTCTGTAAAAACATGAGACGGAGCACAAAATGGAACAACTGGGCGATATAGGCTGAATGATTACTTAAGATAACCTGACGGATGAGCAAAGATCAACAAAATCATGAACCAACTATCAATTAAATGTATTGTTTGCTTAGTCATAAGCTATCTTAATTAAAGGGAGAGGAGTAAATCCATAATAACAAAATTGCAAAGAATTAACACATTTTGTCGACCCTCCCCCTTCCTATCATCTGTTTTTATCATGATAGGTTTCCCCCATGATTTTATGAAACCAAGTTGTGTTACTTTTATCTTTCACCAACAGCACACACGCATAACTCCAATGCGGAAGTAAATTCAACCAAGTCCTACCAACCGGATGCATCCTCGAGTGAGGTCTCATATTCCAACCAATTAGAATCCATGCAATCATCCTCCGAATTTGACCAATCATCATCTTTCGCGCAATCGAGCGCCGAGAACACCGACCAATCAGGAGCCACCGTTCACGCGTATGGCGCGAATTGGAATTTTTCGGGTCTTTTGGTTGCTGACATGGCCGCCGAGCAGGATGAAGGAGAACATGAACAGGAAGAGGGCGATCGATTCGTCGAGATGTTCGTCATCATAGATTCCACCATGGTCGACTTCCACCAAGACGATGTCATCAACTACACACTGACCCTCATGAATATCGTTAGTATGACGTCCTTTCTTTGCCTTTCTTTTTCTTAGGGTTCCGTCTTTATAGTCCCTTCTCTGCCACACAAAAAAATTCCAGTAACTTTATGCATTACACTAACTAGAAAATAGTGTTTGTTATGATTGTGGCTCATGATGACGGATAATTTTGTGATTGCTGCGTATCAGGATTACAGACAAATACCCAAAAATAAAGTGTTGTCCGGCACTGAAAGATTTGTTAGAAGCTGTTTGTTATTAGATGTACCACAAGGAGTTGAAATAGTATATGTGTCCACAATAAGGATGTACCTTTCTTACAAAGTCCAATAAAGAGAGAAGTGATGGATTGGATAACGTTTTAGAAATGTCATGATCTCTTCTCTTTTTCTCTTTTTTTCATCATTCTTCTTCTTCTTCTTGTACCTCATCCCACTTCTCTCCACTCATCCCCCTCTCTGTTTTTGTTCTTTGTTGCTATTATGTTCCATATTGTCTCTCTCCTCCTCATATCATTCTTCCTCCTCCTCCTCTCCCTCCTCGTCTTCTTCTTCCTCCTCCTCTTCCTCCTCTTCCTCCTCCTCCTCCTCTTCCTCCTCCTCCTCTCCCTCTTCCTCGTCTTCTTCTTCCTCCTCCTCCTCCTCCTCCTCCTCCCCCTCCTCCTCTCCCCTCCTCCTTCTCGTCCTCCTCTTCCCCCTCCTCCTCTCCCCTCCTCCTTCTCGTCCTCCTCCTCCTGGTCGTCGTCGTCCTCCTCCTCCTGGTCGTCGTCGTCGTCGTCCTCCTCCTCCTCCTCCTCCTCCTCCTCCTCCACTTCCTCCTTCTTCTCGTCCTCCTCCTCTTCCCCCTCCTCCTCTCCCCTCCTCCTTCTCGTCCTCCTCTTCCCCCTCCTCCTCTCCCCTCCTCCTTCTCGTCCTCCTCCTCGTCCTCCTCGTCCTCCTCCTCTTCCTCCTCGTCGTCGTCCTCCTTCCCCTTAACCTCCACTCCATCTCCCAATCGCCCCTCCCCACAGATGTCGAGACGCTACGCTGAGCCGACGCTCCGGGCCCAGATCCGCATCGCCATAGTCAGGATAGTGGTAGCCGTGAACAAACAGGCAACGGTAAGCCGATAGGTCCATCAATCCCCATTCTCTTCTCCTCCCGCACCCCCCCCCCCCCCCCAACACACACACACACACACACACACATAGCAGAGCACAACATAACTATGGAAACATACTTAATTGGTATGTTTGAACCTTTCGCTTACAAGTATTCCACATAGGGTGTCATAAAACTACGTATAACATGTATGACATCTCACAGTTATAGCTTCAAGAAGATTTTCAGGAAAAGTGAATAAAAATCCTTATTTACGTTTGAACCGTGGCTACATTCATTATCGTATTGTCCTTCTCAGCGTACTGCACGGGCATCGCTCCCATTGCACGCATGCACCGTTGAGCGGACCGGTGCGGGCAAACAAACGTGTCTGCTCTCTAGGCTATAGGTTTTGGACTACCCGCCCGAAACCTCCTCAAAATCTAGCTCTAAAATTCAGTTTCTAGTTCTATTATTCGGAGGGAAGTTCTAATACAGCATCTTCTCCAATTTTCCGTGGTTTTTACAAAATGTCATTTTGTGTTGAACGCGCAAAAGGGGGACATCGTGTTCGCAGCGCTATGGCACTGTAAGAGTTAAGGCTACATTCTCACGGGAGTTTGCCATGTAGTTTCTCACGTTGACCATTTTAACGTAGTTCATCCACTTTGGTGCGCACTCCATAATTGCGTAATCATAACAAATACTGTATAAAACCCCCAAAATGTAAACGGGCTTTACAATGGTATCAACATGATCGAGTGGTGACAATCTTAATTGTAATCGATCGAGCTTGAGGCCCTGGGCTTAAGGTGTTTTTTTTTTATCGAGGAGTTTTCGACCGTGTTCTCTTTGCCTTTTCTCTCAGGTGGCCAATGTTAGAGGCCAGCCTAAGATCCTGTCCATTCACGGCGACGGACCAGCCATGCTCGAAGAACTCTGCGAATGGCAGAAGAAAATTAACCCGGTACATGACTCGGACCCTCAGCACTGGGACCTGGCCATCATGATCACCAGGTAACCAAGGAAACGGTTTTCGTTGTCATAGCGATGATGACAATTAGAATGATGATAATGGTAATAAATGCTAACAATAATGAGGATGCTGTCATAGTAAGGGCTACGAAAACAAATACAACTGATGATGATGATGATGATGATGATGATGATGATGATTAGTTTGCAATCATCATCATACAACGGTCCAGGGCCATGTTGCATACAGGATTTCAATTATTGTAACTTACTATCAATGGAAACTACAATGGCAACAGATGCAATAGTGAAAGCTCATTGGCTGCTGTTGCCATGGTAGTTGCCATTGATGGTAAATTACAACGATTGAAAACCTATGCACAACATGGTCAAGCACGTTATTCTGAAGGATTGTTATTCAGAAAGTTCACTATTTCGGAGGTTCGAATAATCCGAATGTTGATATTTCTATTTCATTTCGGATTAACAAGCCTTCTTGAATAATGCCATACGGATAAACGAACCCTATTTCATGTTCTCGTTAATACCACGGTCACAACCGGCCCTATGGCAAGCCGTTTAAAATTTATTCCTATTTCTTGATATCACGAATTCGAGTTCTTGATATCAAGAATTGACATTGCTTTACTACACAAAACCATTTCTTGATATCAACAATTCGAATTCTTGATATCAAGAAATGAATTCTTGATATCAAGAAATCGAATTCATGATATCAAGAATTCGACTTCATCATATCAAGAATTCGAATGGTTGATATCAAGAAATGGTTTTGTGTAGTTAAGCAATGGCAATTCTTGTTATCAAGAAATCGAATTCTTGATATCAAGAAATCGAATTCGTGATATCAAGAAATAGGAATAAATGTTAAAACGGCTTGCCATACGGCCCTGCGTGTGTTTGTACGTGAGTGTCCGCAGCTTGCGTACTAACTTCTGCGATCCGTTGCACGCGTCCTCTTGCACGCTCGTACCTGTACGTAGCTGAAAATACGCGCACCTCCTTGCGTCCGACGCAAGGATTTTCTGCGGAACCCGTAGCAGACCACGCGCAGAGAGGTGCACGGCCGGCTGGTACCATGGCATATCGCGCCCCAGGAATAGCGTGTAAGGAACATTAACCATGTCTTCACTTCCTCGTCTTCAGACAAGACCTATACAAGAGGGTGAACGGGAAGAAAGACTTTGGCTTACTGGGGAGGGCGTACGTCGGCACGGTGTGCGATAGGAAGTCATCGTGCTCCATTAACCAGGAGGACGGGCTCGAGACCGGACTGGTCATGGCACACGAGACAGGTCACAAGTGAGGGGCAAATTAATTACACTTTATAGACAGGATGTCCCCTTTTGCAAAAGTCATGAAACCCGGGAGGAATCAACAGCTAGTATACCCAACGATAATGTGTGTGAAATATCACAGTCATATACCCCGTCTTATCGCGGGGAGGCCTCCGGAGAACCTACCGAGAACAATTTACCCAGTGTCTATCATGTATCTTAAGACGCTCGACACAGGACAACCTCCGGAGAGCCTCCGGAGAACTTTAACCTTTTCAGGAAAAGTGAAAACTATCGTATTTATCTTCGAAACCTTGCGGCCATAGTCTACATTCATAATCGTATGTCCCTGTCAGCGCGCAATGCGGGCATTACTCTCCTTAAAGGTCCCATGACATGAAAATGTATGTTGACTTCTGTTGATGTAACATAATGTGTATTCACTAACTGTTCAATGGAAATATGTGTCCTATATTTTATAATGATTTTTCTATATTTTTTCTCAGCACTGATAAGCCCCGCCTCCAAAATATCCTCCAACTCAAGATTACCCCTGTGGCATCATCAACGGTAGAAATTAGCAGGATAATCAGCAGAATTTATGCACAAACTAAGAGTTGCAATGACTACCTGCAAGTGCTTATAATAGCATCACATAGCTAGCACATTTCTGACATAAGGAAACGATTATTCCCACATGAAAGGTTGTTAGATGGTATTGTGTGAAGAGATGTGATGCTCTTGTGGGCAGGTGGACGTAGTCATTGCGATGTTTGATTTGTGCATAAATTCTGCTGATTATCCTGCTAATTTCCACCTTTGATGATGTCACAGGGGGAATCTTGAGTTGGAGGATATTTTGAAGGCGGGCTTATCAGTGCTGAGAAAAAATAAAGAAAAATTATTTTAAAATATAGGACACAAATTTCCATTTAACAGTTAGTGATTTTGAAATGTACATATTATGTTGCATCAACATAAGTCGACATACATTTTGATGACAGGGGACCTTTAAACGATGTGTTGTGATGCAGACTCCCGTCTGAGTATACTACTGACTCCTGCCGAGTTTCATGACTTTTGCAAATGGGACATCTTGTCTTTAAGGTTAGGGTTAGGTTTGGGACGAAGTATAGTGATGGGTCCAGAGCCAAAGGTACTATTTAGAGTATGTCCAGCTGGAGAAAATATCATGATTATGTAATTGTTTATTCTGTAATGTGAAATACTGCTTATTTTCCTTGTTTATCATTTTGTCATGATAAAATCGTGTCCTGCTTCCTAGTCAGTTGTGACATTAAAAACGACGGCATGATTCATCGCCCTACTATTGTCTTACAGTCTTCTTCCTCTTATTCCCGTCATTCATTCTCCTGCTCCATCTCCAGCTCGTTTTCTCGTCTTTCCCCGTCGACTATTCAACAGGGTTCCCACAGAAATTAGAAATCAGAATTCCGTGACTTTTCCATGACTTTTCCATGACTAAATTGCTGCTTTCCATGACTTCATTTCTGGCACAGTTTCTAAAATCAGACACGTTATGATAGCCGCCACCTGACATGTTCAGTACATATATTATATATGGGCTGTTTCTGACCAGGATACCATTTTCGTTTCACCAACACCCCAAAATTCAAAATTATCTCAAACACAAACTCACATAATTTTCTTGAACTGACAGCAATTCCATGACTTTTCCATGACCAAAATCCCTTTTCCATGACTTTTCACAAATTTTCCAAATTCCCTGACGTTTCCCTGACTTTCCATGACCACAATTTTTTCCAGGATTTTCCAGGATTTTCCATAACTGTGGGAACCCTGATTTCTTTAACTTCTCTTTCCCCTACTTGTGTCACCCAGCCTCAACCTCCGCCACGACCCCGACTACGGCTGCCCCAACGGCCGCCACGTCATGTCCTCGATGCGGACAACGGGCCCAGCATCGTTTCGGTGGTCGAGATGCAGCGCCGACAACCTTGCTGATTTTCTCGAGTAAGATCCGAACACAAATTCTCCCTATTCGGTGACCGCTATGGTGGGTAGGTGATCGATAACAAATCGATACTCACAAATTAAAGAGACATGTTCGATGTTTTATGAGTTCTTTAAACAACCCCAAACATTACGACATACGTCTCAAATAATTTGAGATTCTATCTGCTGGAATGAATGGCTTGAATGGGTTTGAAACGTATTTAGATGGGCTGAAAGTGTTGTTAATTTTAATGTTCAATGTTCAGATCGCCAAGATCAGCTTGTATGATGGACCGACCTGCGACTGATGACCCCAACGTCGACATCGTAGCCACTGATGTGCTTCCGGGGGTCATATATGGTCGGTTGGCACAGTGCCAGAAAGCGTACGGCGCGCAGGTCAGCCAGCTGTGTGGAAACAGGCAGCAGCAGGTAGGGGCAGTGGATAAGGATTGAGTGATAGAAGGGAGGGAAGAACAGAAAGATTGGGGAAGGAGGGAAGAGAGAAGGGAGAAGGGAGAGGAGGAAAGAGGGAATGAAGAAGGCATGGAGTGAAAGAAGGAAAGAGAGAAATGAAGGATGACGGAAGGAGGGAAGAGAGAAGAGAGAGGGGAGAGAAGAAAAGAGGGAATGAAGAAGGGATAGGTGAAGGAAGGAAGGGGAGAAGGGAGAAGGGAGAGACGGGAAGTGGGAATGAAGAAGGGATGGAGCGATGGAAGGGGAAGGAGGGAAGAGAGAAGGAAGAGACGGAAAGAGGAGGGATGGAGGAAGAAGGGAGCAAGGGAGGAAACGAGGAAAAAGGGCAGAGACGGAAGGTGTGTGGAAACCGACACGAGGGGGTACGGAAGGTGTAGAAGGAGGAAAGGAGGGATTGAAAAAGGAGGAAAGGTAGGAGGAGAGAAGAAAAGAGGGAATGAAGGATGGGGCAAAAGGGGAGTAAGGGGGGAAAGGAGATGAAAGACACGCGGTGGAAGGAGGAAGGACGGAGGGATTGAAGGGAGGAGGGCAGGGAGTAGGGAGGCTGGGAATGAGAAACAGAAGAAGAATGGGAAGGAATGAGTCAAAATATAATGGCAAAATAGAGAGGCAGAGTTGAATTATATGATGTATAACATGTATGCGTATCTCTTGTTTAAAATAATGTGTATAAATCGGTCTTTCTTTCCGTCTGCCTCGGAAAAAACGTTTTTTTTTCAGACTTGCGGAAAGCTTGGTTGCCATAAAGGTCGAACCTGTAAGTTCACGCAGGTTATGCAGGGCACCACGTGTGGCGTGGATAAGGTATGTATGTATGTATGTCTGTCTGTCTGTGAGCGCGTGTGTGTTTGGTAGTATATATATGAAAGGCAGATGATATAAATATATATATACATATATTGTGTCTGTGAATATGTATTTATATAATGTATGACTATGTATGTATATATGAACATTATTGATGAATTGTACATCATCCCACACGACCCATTTCAGTATCACCCTTCATGCCATGCCTATTCCTTTCCCACGATCCATGACATTCCATTCCCCTTATCACGTCCGGTCATCTCCTACAAACACCACCCCTCCAGCTTCATCTCTGTTATTCTCATCATCGCTCATCCATGCTCTCATCGGCATCCGGCCAGTATTATGTAACCGCCACATGTTGTACAGTGTATATGCGTTGTAGTATATAGTGGAGAATGAAGGATAAAGCTCACTTCCATTATGACTCCGAAGCAGTGAAGTCATGCCTCAATCATTTGTCTAGAGTATTACCAACCACATACAGGCATACACAAAAACATATTCATTGAAATAAATGCCATTCAGTAAAATGAATACCATCACGTTAAGCCCAAGTATGATGGTGTTGTTATCAACGTATATACAATAATGTTTACAATGTTTAAGCTGAGATAGGAAAATTGTAATTTAGCCACTGTACGCTTTTTTATTTTGTCTATCATATTTTACTAATCGTCAAAGTGTGCAATGAGTTATATGTTTATCAATAAATATACCTCTGATGAATTAATTAAGTAACCGATGTATTCATATTAATGAATAACAAAGAAAGGTGAGTGTTGCTATAATGATATCTGGAGAGAGAGACGGAGTGAAACCAATATCAAGAATATCTAAAAATGACGTAAGCATGGCTGCGTTAAAGGAATGAAAACAAGTAAGATTTTGCACCGGAAAGGCCAAAAAATAATCTTGAACATGACATAAACTCTAGATTGAGGCAAGATGATATAAGATAAGATGGAATATGATAAGAATAGCGTAAGAAAGGAATAATGTAAGATCTTTAATTTTGATACTTGTCTCTAGCTTGGACACATACCAAAGAAGAACACAATCTACTTAATGTACAATATCAAAGAAAGCACACTATTAGAACAGTTTCATCTCTACACTTAACCTAGTTCGTAGCTTTGATGGTAAATTTTGTAGACATATATATATATATATATCTTTATATCTTTATATATATCTTTATTTGATTTGATATACCAACAAATCTAATTTGGAAATAATCCCGTCTTTCCCGTCTTTATTTTTAATCACCTTTCCTTCCTTCACATTCCGTGTTCCAGTGGTGCTACGACGGATTCTGCATCTCCAACATCGGTGGCCTGCCCGATCCGATCCACGGCGAGTGGGGGGAGTGGACAGGGGAATACCGGCAGTGCTCGAAGACGTGCGGTACGGGGCTGAAGTTCCGCAAGCGGAACTGCAACCAGCCATCCCCCCGATACGGCGGCATGGCTTGCCCAGGACCGATGTACATCATGGAGACCTGCAATACCGAGGTGAAGTCATGTTTGTAGTCATGATTGTTCCCGTTTTCGTCATGTTTATTTTACGTGGATTTGGCTTCTATGACAGTATGACGAGCTGTTCTCGGTACGACAGGGTGAGCCAGAAAAAAATGTTACACTTTCATTCATGTTCATATTAGAAATACATGAATAAGTCATAATTCTTGTACCAGTGTCAGATAGAGCAACTCTTTCAGTCTTATTTGATACCATATGTGTGGGGAATCAGTTATGAATTTATTGGATAGGAACAAAATAATGGGTCTGGATTAAAACCCATTTGCGCCCATTTCAACAATACCTTGCGTGATTTGGATTCCATAACACAATAAGCTTGGCGCAAATGTGTTTTGACACTTTTTCAAACAATTGCTGTTGTGCACTCAACCATAACAAAAACACTGAAACAAATTTTACCAAGCAGCCAAACGGCAGGCACCGGAAAATACGCTCATTTTATTTTCAGCGAGGTAGTCGTGACCTTCATTTGACCTCTCGAACCGCGGACAACGTCTCCTTTTCAAACTGCGATATCTTCATGAATATACCATATTTTCGTGCGCTTTCTTTTGTAACTGTATGTTGGAGGTCGAATTTTACCAAGTGTGAAAAAACATTTCATTAAAACAGGCAGACAAATATTGCAAATTCGAGATAAATATGTGGTTCTAATACAAATTAAAAAAATTAAAATAAACTCTATATTCCAATGTCAATCGCTTTTGAGCCCTTAACATTTGGAGATCATCTGAAGCGGAATTTATTGTTCTTTATGGAGATACCATTATTTTTCAACCTCCCCCCATAGAAGGGTCAGGATCCAGCAAAACATCAACCATGTTCAAATCCAAAATGAGCGAGATATGACGAAGTTGTGAACGATCCTAACCAGCCAATCATAGACCCCGTTTACAGTGCAGGGCCGGGCCGAGCCGCGGCCGAGCCGCGGCTCGGCCCGGCTTCAATTGCGGTACTCGGCCCTCGAATTATGTGCGTTTACAGTGCTGGGCTCGGCCCGGTATATAACTTCAACCTTTCAATATTTTGTCGTAGTGGCGCTATGCATGTAAACAAACGATTATTAGGGAGCGCGCCGGGGTCACAGAGCGAAGGTGCAATATGGCGCGGGCTATTTGCCAGTTGTTTACGTTTACACGTACGCGCGGTTACCGGTACAGTATAGTATAGTATAGTATAGTACATCGCTACATCAGTGCATGTACTGCATTTTATGTCCTGTGAATGGTGACGTCACAGTCAGTGCACTTCCGGGTCGGCGATTTGGCCCCGCATTTTGGCCCGAGATGCGTTTACAGTGAGAAAAGGCCGGGCCGAGCCGCGGCCGAGCCCGGGCCGAGACTACCTCCTGAGGTTGGCCAAATGCGCGGCCGTTTTTGGCCGCGCATTTGGCCTTTTGAGCGTTTACAGTGAGGCTCGGCCCGGGCTCGGCCGCGGCTCGGCCGCGGCTCGGCCCCCACTGTAAACGGGGTCTAGATAATAACGAAATTCTACCGGCGATCCAAGGGTCGCGGACTATGATTGACTGGTTAGGATCGCTCACAACTTCGTCATATCTCGCTCATTTTGGATTTGAACATGGTTGATATTTTGCTGGATCCTGACCCTTCTATGGGGGAGGTTGAAAAATAATGGTATCTCCATTCCGCTTCAGATGATCTCTAAATGTTAGGGGCTCAAAAGCGATTGACATTGAAATATAGAGTTTATTTTCATTTTTCAAATTTTTATTAGAACCACATATTCATCTCGAATTTCCAATATTTTTCTGCCTGTTTGAATGAAATGTTTTTTCACCCTTGGTAAATGTCGACCTCCAACATACAGTTACAAAAGAAAGTGTACAAAAATATGATATATTCATGGAGATATCGCAGTTTGAAAAGGAGACGTTGTTCGCGGTTCGAGAGGTAAAGTGAAGGTCACGACTACCGAGCTGAAAATAAAATCGTGTGTTTTCTGCTGCCTGCGGACGAATATCGGTTGCGAAGTCCGTATGATTTCTGAAAATTCGCGTCACTTTGAAGACCAATAGCTCAAATGTTTCATTTTTGAGCCCAAACAAAACTGGAATCAAATTCTCCGCTGGAGTACCGGCTTTCCAAAGCTGTAACTGGTATTGCCGTTCAATTTGTAGAAGGGTCAGGATCCAGCAAAGTCTGGGAGCTTACATATATATCGGTTGCGAAGTCCGTACGATTTCTTAAATCTCGCGTCACTTTGAAGAAGAATAGCTCAAATGTTTTATTTTTGAGCCCAGATAATATTGGAATCAGAATCTCCGCTGAAGTATTGGCTTTTTAGAGCCGAAACTGTCGTTGCCGTACAATCCATAGAAGGGTCAGCATCCAGCAAGGTCTGAGAGCTTACATATTTCAAAAAAAAATTGAGGCCTGTTTTTGAAGACAAATAACATAAAAACTCCTTTGCGGATTTCGAAAAAAACTAAAAATATTTATTAAGAAACATATAATCTCAATCCCTGTCTAAAAAAATCCTGATCAGTATGCTTACAGAAGACCCCAGCAAAAGATCTCGCGAGCATGTCGAATTCCTTCATAATCTAGGTGCAGCAAAATCTGCGCGTGAGATTTCGTGAGACGAAAAATAAAACGCTCACGATTTCTATAGAACGAGCGAGCGCTGCCGATTGACTGCAAGTGACAAAGGAATGTTAACTCTATCCATACATGCTGGAAATTCTCTCTGAATCCCACATTTTTTTTTTCAAAAAATACTTAATTCAAAAAGTGTATCATTTTTTTCTGACTCACCCTGCATATAGGGACGGGCTTTTTGAAACGATGTAACTCCAAGCTATCCTAACTCCAAGTTGTCATTCTCTTCGAGAAATGGTATGCTCATTCATATAAGCTTCAGTTACATGAGATGTCACTGTCATTTTGTAAAATGCACACACAGGTCCTTGTGATACAAAATGCCATTTCATCTGAACAAGCGGTATTGCGGTTGGTGGTTGTTCGTTCAATCTGTACCTTGCAAACGTATTGATTTATTATTTCCCGAAGGACAAGTTGTAAAGTCACGCTCAATATATGTCTGGCGAGCAGTCAAAAGTGACCATTTTTTTCCCTCTTGATATCGACAATAAAACATTATCAATGGGATTAAAGATGCTTCTGTTTATAAAAATTTATGTTGAAAATACAAATTTCTTTTGGCAAGATTACGCCACGAAATCCCAACCACGTCAGCATCGCCGTTCATTTTTCTTCTGTCTCCAAGCGACTTAAAATTGGTAACACTTTGTAGTCCTTTTCTTCACGATTCAGCCCGTGGTACAAACCTTCTTCTCGTTCTTATTTTTCACATAATTGCGTTTTTGTTCGTCTTTCTCTTCCCAATCATTCCTTTCCTCCTCCTCTTCTTTTTCTTTTTGCTTTCTACTTTTCTCCCTTTTTTATTTTTAAAGAAAATATTTCCTTTTCTTTCGCCTTCCTTCAATTTTCGATATTATTTTTTTTCTTCATTTTTCTTGTTTACTTTTCTTTGTTTTCATTCTATTACTTCTCACTCTTTTTCCTTCCTTTCATACTTCCTCCTCCTCCTTCTCTTTTCTTATTCTTTCTTTCCTCTGTTCTCACTGCAGCCATGTGCTGACGTCCTGACGGCTGATGACTTCAGAGCGGCGGAGTGTTGGGCATCCAACGTGAGAGGCCACAAGTTTCTACCGAATTTAGACGGAGATTTACTAGGTATAGTTTCATTCATTATCCATGTTTTGCCCCCCCCCCCCCCCGCTCTCTCTCTCTCTCTCTCTCCCTTTCTATTACTGGGAGGGAATTTGTTAAACAATATGATCTTCCATTTTCCGTGCTTTTTACATGTTATGTGATTATGTATTGTATTCATGTATCTGTTTATGTCCATAATGGATACAATTACTTGGTCATATGAAACGTGTGATTTGTTTTAATAAAGAAAGGATTGAACAACAGCAACTTTCACTTGTTTAAGCGGCAAAACTACTAATGTTTTTCCCCAACATTTTCCCCAACATTAACTGACATTTTTTCACCAAATAGGATCGATGATATTTACCTACTTTGGAAGCGTTGATCATTGGGGAATGAGTTCACCACCTTTTAACCATTATTGCATAAAACTTACCGTCGTTGGTAACTTTGCTTCTTATGGCAACTTCTATAGAAACCTTGAATTTAATTGGCTGTCCAGCGGTGTTACCATGGTAATTACAATTGATGAAGTTTTATTCAACGGGGCCCTGGTTGCTTCGCCTGGCAGGAGATCACCTATGCCAGCTGCAATGCCTCATCTCCGGTCAGATGATGATCCGGCCGCCCAAAACGGTGTCGCACGGCACGCTGTGCTGGGATGAGGAGGAACCCGACGAGATCCGCAGGGAGAGGCGCTGCGTGCAGGGAAAGTGTAAGGTGAGGCCGAATGGAGGGTCCGGCCGAATCTGGCCGAATCTGGTGTCGGTCCGGCTGTCGCAGTGTATATGCGTCTGTCTGTCTGTGTGGGTGCCTGCATGGGTAAAGGAATATTGTACCACTGGGATTGAGGTTAGGATAAATATAGATTTATGTTAAACGTATGTATGTAGAAGTGTATACATTATGTATCTACCTGTGTAACTATTGTGTCTATCTATGTGCGTATCAATCCATATCTCTATCAATATACATTGAAAAAATATTTATATTGTTACGATCAATTCACCGCAGAAATGATCAAACAACATGACACCAATATTTATTTACTGTTTTATTTGTTATGTGGGGTATTTCCCCATATACAATTAAGCTTGCCCAATTGTTTTATAACTTAATGTACGTACATGTAAATGCAAGCTCACAATGCTGGAGGATACTGTAGTCGAATGAACCCACGGTTTCCGTTGATGGTCCAGTTGATAATCCAGTATTCCCAAATTATGATCGCAATGTTGTACGCTGAAGAGCAGGTATTCCAGATGGTCAAGTCCAAATAGATGATCCAAGATGGTCAAATATTAATCCACAGAATGTAAGGCTTCCCCAGGCAGGATCTCATAAGCACTATTAAAGGCAGGTAATTATCCACGCAGAGAAAATCCTCGTATAAATCCACAGGAGTGTATCGAGCCAAGGTCACAATAAACTCTATAATGCAGGTTACTAATAACACAGGTGACTGGAACTAAGATTAAAGAAACTCTGAACTTATGTCCACAAGCAACTGATATATATATATATATATATATATATATATATATATATATATATATATATATATATATATATATATTGAAATCTGTGCATTCTGGAAAGTTATATCATTTGTGCATCTAGAAAGTTCTATTCATTCTTGCAAACATGACAAATGATAAACACAATGGCCTGACCCAGATTCCACTAAATCCACTACTTTCTAAAATATTCACTAGCCTAAAAAATTGTAAATTGTAAATTGTAAATTGTATTTATTTGGTCCATTTAAAGATACATATATGGAAATTCATTATGTTCACATGATAAAAAAATGGTAAAAAATATCTAACATTGAAAATACAAGCAAACTCATTTTTACAGATTAATTGACAACATCATACATACAATGTACTACAACAGTGAAATTAAACATAAACCTTCCAAGTCAAACCAATGGGCTTACGTAAAATGACAAATAATGGCAGGTTTTACATAAAACAAACTGGTGTTATACCATACATACTATCGTGCAAAAATATAAAAGGTCAATGAACTCCACAGGCACTCACAGTCAATGCCTCCTTTATTATGCTAATTAGCTTAGGTTAGTTATAAAAAATTTTACACCTGGCCCAGACAGTTCTTCCAAATTCTAGAATCTTCTAGGCAGTACACATTGCGCAATGTTGATTTCACCAAGGAGGAATTGCACAATGTTGATTTCACCACGGAGGAATTTCACAAGCACATAGACTGCATCTAATATAATGACTACATGTATAACTAGCACAAACTTCATTTTATATTCATATAGATATATATACACATATATATTCATATTGACATATCTATTTTCCCATTTATAGAAATTAATATCCATCTACCCATCTATCTTTATATATTATACGTTTAATATGCATAATGCATAATAAACGTATAGTATATAAAGATAGATGGGTAGATGGATATAAATATTTATAAATTGGAAATAGATATGTCAATATGAATATATATGTGTATATATATCTATATGAATATAAAATGAAGTTTGTGTTGGAATATGAATTCCGTCTAATCAATATATATATATATATATATATATATATATATATATATATATATATATTATGATTAGACGGAATCTACCACTCAGGGAAGATCGTTGATGTGTATTCACCTATCTTTATACTATGAATCTATCTAAATAGAACAAAAAAAGTAAGCCCCCCGAAGCAAAATAGTATAACTTTTGATCAAAAAAATTTGAGCAATATAATTTGGCAGGAATGTTTCTTAACTTATTGACTAACTTCCGTGTGAAAATCGCATTGATCCATCCAGTCATGCATGAGTGAGCAAACATTAAAGGCAAAATTGTCACTGTTCAAAAGTCACAAGGGTAATTTTGAGATTCTGTCATATGAATTTTTAGTGAATTCCATATCTGGTGAATAATTTCTGTCCTTTCATTGTTTATCATCCATCTCCGGATGCACTAACACCTATCCCGACACTTAGTCTATTGTTCTGGTTGAGTGAGCACCGTTTAAAAATACTCATCCCTCTTGAGTTTGAAACTTTTAAAAACCCATTATTTTTGTGAAAAAAAATAAAACTAGATATTTTGACAAAGATGTAGCATGACCTATTATTTGAACATAATAAGTCATTTTCGTGTCATAGTTGAGTGAATACACTGTAATGATTGCACAAGAAAAGTCAAAATGTACTGTTAAAACGGCATAAACAATCACCCTTGTGACTTTTGAAAAGTGACAATTTTGCCTTGAATGTGTTCTCACATTAATGTGATTTTCACACGGAAGTTAGTCAATAAGTTAAGGAACAATCCTGCCAAATTTCATTGTTCAAAACCTTTTCGATCAAAAGTTATGGTATTTTGCTTAGGGGGGACTTACTTTTTTGTTGTGTCTATCTATCTATCTATCTATCTATCTATCTATCTATCAATCTATTCATTCATCCATCCATCCATACACGTTGCACCCCCTTTTTCAGGAGATTGGATGTGACGGTATCTACCACTCGGGGAAGATCGTTGATGTGTGCGGCAAGTGCGAGGGTAGTGGACGAACATGCATCCATCGGTCCGGGACGCTCACCCAAAAATTACCACGCATTCGAGGTACACATTTATTTTGGAACGAAGGCCTTTTTATAACAAAACTTATCACTTTTTGGCTTTTAAATTGGCAACCATTTTTAAGATTTAAATCTTAATCATAAAACCGTGTAAATTCCATCGTAAATCAACAAAACGTCAAAGGCATTACGATCTTTTCAGGGTGTCACCAATTTAAAAAAAGTGATCATTTGACCCTTCTTTTGCTTTAAAAAAATCAATACGAAGGTAACATATATCACTAAATGTCCAAAGCGGATTCATCTCCTGCAGAAATGTATGCTCTTTCATTTAATGCATCTTTTATTATTTTTATTAGTTGATATCCACAATTACAGCACCAAACCATAATTATATTTGTGGTACTTGCAATTGTCCCGAATGGATTATCCCCTTACGTCCAACTGTTGTCATTTTGCAGAAGTAACAAACACACACACAAAAAGTAAAAGCAAAAAAGCAATACTTTTTATCAAATTTGGAGCCACATAATTTGGCAGGATTTTTCCTTAACTTAAGAGGGCAAATTTTTGACGCAAAAATGTCACTTTTCAAAAGTAACAAGGGTAATTTTTCATGCCGTTTTAAAAATTTTTTTTGGCATTTCTTGTGCGATTTTTAAAGTGTTTTCACTCAACCATGACGCGAAAATGACTTCTTATGTTTACATAACAGGTCATGTTACATCTCTTTCAACATATCCAGAGTTTTACTTTTTCACCAAAATAAAGGGTTTTTAAAAGTTTCAAACTCAAGATGATGTGTATGAGGAGGATGAGTATTTGTTGAACGGTGCTCATTCAACCAGAATAATGGATTAACTGTCGAGATAGATGTTAGTGCATCGAGAGATGGATGATAAACATTGAAAGGACGTAAATTCTGCACCATAAATGGAATTCATCAAAAGTTCTTATGACATGATCTCAAAATTACCCCTGTGACTTGTAAAGTGACATTTTTGCCTTTAAAATTTTCCCTTTCATACATGACTAATTGGATTAATGTGATTTTCATACAGAAGATAGTCAATAAGATAAGAAACAATCCTGCCAAATTATTTTGTCCAAAACCTTTTCGATAAAAAACTTGTGGTATTTTGCTTAGGGGAGGGGACTTACTTTTTTTGTTAAAATACATACCCCATAGAGCTACACTTTCGGTGGCACACAAAGGCTAAGGGACCGAAAATAAAAAGTTATGTAAATACCACAACATCATATTAATAAAAGATAGTGCTTAAGAACTTTCTTTAGTGTACAGCAACTAGAATATGACATTCATGTGTGACTTACGAGTGAATGCCCTTTGCGTCTCGTATGGAATTTGATGAATTGTATCGAATCAAATTGAATGTATTTGTATTCTTCATATTTACATAAGATATGCAAGAACATAAAAAATAAGAAGTTTGGAAACATATACATCTAGGACTATAGATATAAATAATCAAAGATAAGTGTAATGCATAAGCAAATTCAAACGAGAAAGATTGCTTGTACATATATATAGGAAATTGATAACACATTACAAAATGTGGGGAGCCTATAAAAAACAAAGCTTGTGGGTTTATGGATTCCCCATTCATGTCGTGTCGTGTAAAATATAAGATTGTAAAAGAAATGAACGGTTTTACAAGACGCAAGACGTCAAGACGCAGGGAAATGCATTGATAACTTGAAACAGTGAAAACTTCCAATTGTCATTAACGGGACGAATGTTAAGTTCTTAGGGTTCATGCAGATATTTATTAACATTAGTAAGATCTGTGGCACTTGTGTCTTATCGTTTTGTTTTCGTTTTGTTTTATGGAAAGCACACTGGACGTGGCTGAATATTCCTGTTGGAGCGTTTGGTCTCAACATCACAAACACAAACAATTACTACTGCACGCTGGGTAGGTACCCCTTCCTTACTCTCTGATCTCTGATCTCTCTCTCTCTCTCTTCCTATCTCTCTCTCCTTCTTTCTCCCTCCCCTCTCCCCCTCCCCCTTCTATCTCCTCTCTCTCCTCCCCCTCTCTCTTTCTCTCTCTTCCGGCTTCACTTGAATATTGGCCACTTCTTTTTATTTGTCCGTGTTCACACCAACGATTTAACTCAGACCGCATATTCACACCAGTAGTTTAATTTAGACAACGTGTTCACACCAGTGGTTTAATTTAGACCACATATTCGCATATTCACACCAGTGGTTTAACTTAGAACGCATATTCGCATATTCACACCAGTGGTTTAACTTAGACCACGTATTCGCATATTCACACTGGTAGTTTAACTTAGACCGCGTATTCACGCTGGTGGTTTAACTTAGACCACGTATTCACACTGGTGGTTGAACTTAGACCACGTATTCACACCGGCGGTTTAACTTTATAGACCGCATATTCCCACCGGCGATTTAACTTTGAGCGCGTATTTACCCCGGTGGTTTAAATAAGACCGGATATTCACACCGGTGGTTTAACTTAGACCATGTATTCAAACCGGTTATATAAGTTAGACCGCGTATTCACACCAGTGGTTTAACTTAGACCGCATATTCGCATATTCACACGGGTGGCTTAACTTAGACCGCGTATTCATACCGGTGGTTTAACTTAGACCGCGCATTCACACCGGTGACACTAGCGATTTAACTTAAGCCGCACATTCACACCGGTGGTTTAACTTTGACCGCGTTTTCATACCGGTGGTTTAACTAAGACCGCATATTCACACCGGTGGCTTACCTGAGTCTGCGTATTCACACCGGTGATTTAACCTACACCGCGCATTCAAAGGAGATTAAATATATGGGCCGCTAAAATCATCTGGTGCTGTCACAAACTCATCATTTATTTTCATCATCGAATCACAACAGTGATTTTAGGAGTTTGCTGTAATCATCATGTAGAAAACTCATCCAATTCCCTGCATCTTCTATCTTCCCTCCCCATTCCTTCACTTCCTTTCCTTCTCCCACTCTCTCCCTTATATATTCTCTCTTTCCCCTCCCTCTCTGTATCCCTCCTCCCTCCCCTTTAATCTTTCTTCTCTCACCCCCTTCCCCTCTCCTTCACTCCTTCTTTCCTCTCTCTCCTCCTCTCCTCTCTCTATTCTTCCCCCGATTTACCTTCCTCCTTTGCCCTTTCCGATTCCCTTTTTGATATTCTTCCCTCCCTTCTCATTCCCTCATTTGTATCCCCTCCAATCTCTTGCACACTCTCTCCCTTATATACTCTTTTTCCTCTCACTCTCTGTATTCCACTTCCCTCCCTTTTAAACTTCCTTCTCACTTCTACCCCCCCCCCCCCACACACACACACACACACTTTTTCTTTTTTCCCTCCTCCTTTCCTTTCTCTCTCCTCCTCACCCCTCCCTCCATTCCCTCGCCCCTCCCACACCCTCGTCCCTCCAATCGACCCTTCCTTCTCACTTATCTCCTCTCCCTACCCTTTCTCCCATTTCCCCCTCCACTCTCCATTCACCCCCATGCACCCCCTCCCACACACACACACAGGTGCGAGTGCAGGGGATGTCAGACTGTTTCGCCCCAATGGAGGGGTCCGAGTACGGTCCACCCGCTACACCGTCGGCTCCGACCTCATCCTCCACCGCATTGATTCGTGGGATTGGGAGACGATTAGGGTGGTGTCCGGTGCGACCACGAACAGAATCAACATTGTTGCGTTTCAGGAGAAACACCCTGGGTATTACGGCAATAAAGTCAACCCTCGATTTACGTACGAGTATTACGAGCCGATCAGTGAGCCAATCACGTACTAGTAAGTAGTCTACGTCATATCATCCTTGACACCTCCTTCTTTCCGTCAATGAGGACGCTAATTACCGACACTGTTTGTGTCCCCGTTTACACCAGGTACTCAGGGCTATTCTTGCTATTAAGGCTATTCTAGTGTTTTAGGTTATGCAGAGGAAAATATCATGTAATATTAGTTTCATATCTAGCCTAACGGGCCTACCCAAATCACGATTCCTTGTGTAAAGGGGACACCCAGAATGTCGCAAACCGGCAGCATGATGCATGGAAACTAACCTCTAACTAACTCATCTAACCTCTCGATGTACCCCCTCCCTGCCCCCCCCCCCCCCCCCCCCCAAGCTGGGAGTCAGTGCCCTACACGGAGTGCTCTGCGACGTGTGGAGGTGGGAATACAACGGCCACGATCACATGCTACGAGGTACGTACAACTCTCCTTAGTGCTATTAACGCTGTAATGTTAATGATAATGACGATAATAATAATAATAAGAAGAAGATGAATAGTAATAATAATAATAATAATTATAATAATGACAATAATAATAGTGATAATGATAATAATAATAATGATAATAAAAATAATAGTAATGATAATAGAGTGTTCCCACCAGCAGCCATATTGGAGGACGAAACAATAAAAACCTGTGCATCAGACCATGAAAACAATGACTTTCTGATGCACGGTTTTCTATTGTTTGTCCTCCAATATGGCTGCTGATGGGAACGCTCCATAATAATAACAATAATAATGATAATAATAATAATAATAATAACAAGAAGAAGAAGAAGAAGAAGAAGAAGAAAAAGAAAAAAAAAAGGAGGAGGAGGAGGAGGAGAAGAAGAAGAAGAAGAAGAAGAACAAGAACAAGAACAAGAAGAATGTTAATGATAATAATGAGAATTTTAATTCATTATGATAATAGTAATAGTGATAATGATAAAGATAATAATAGAAGTAATACCAAAACAATAATGATGATGATGATGATTATGATGATTACAATAATAATGATAATTATAATCATAATGGCAACACTCCATTGATCGCACTTATTATCTAACTAGCCAACTGTATGCGCTTTATCTGTGCGTCTGCATTCATAATACACACATTTTATATCTGATATCATATTGTGTAATATCAAACCATTCATTATATATCATAAACCATATTAAATCATATGTAATATCAATTCATGCCATATCATATCACATGTCATATCATATGGGGTATGTAATATCAAATCGTATATCACATATGATAAAAAGTATTGTTTTATATGGTTCAGTAAGGCTGAACTTGGTTGATTGATCCTATATATCATAGTCCATGATTCCCTCGCGGGTCTACAGAGCTCCAAAATTAAAAAAAAAACTAAATCGCATTGGGCTATCACTCCCACATGCCTTCTATCGTAATCTGGCTCTCAACGGGCTAAGATTGTCACTGATTTCAAACCTGAAACAAGTGTTTATTTTATCATGTTTATTGTAATTTGACTTTAGGAAATTGGCGGGGAGCGGGTGATCATCAGCCACAGATTTTGTAACGAAACAACCAAACCGAGCATTTACCCAGCATGCAACACTCAGTTCTGTCCCGGGCTGATGTGGCTAATTAGTGAATGGGGTGACGTAAGCATCAACATAATTCCTTATTAGGAAATGATCAGTATAATCATATTTCATCACCTTTGTCGGGCACACTATCCAAGATGGTTGTTTTGAATGTGGGCTGGGAATCAAATGTAATATATAATATTTCAAACATAGCTGTTATCTATAATGGAAACAGTTTAAAAATATACTCTAATTTCATATTCATGTTTGCAGTTTGTGTTACGATTGGATCTTACATGCTGGAATAATCTCAAACTATACTAATAATTCAGAATGAAAATTCCCATGGCAGAATATTATACTCAACGTGATATATTACTTATTGGCGATTATAATGAAGGGCTTATGATCTTAATTTTGCATATACAATTTAACACACTTTTCTTCCAATTTTAACAGTTGTTACGTAATTCCATATTTGTCCCAGTATATTGTTAAGGTCCGGTTTAAATGAATTGGTTAAAAGTTGAATTACTTCCATTATAACTTTTCCCATGCCAGATGAAATGGTTCTCTATCGCGTGTACGAGATTGGTGTGCATTACGGATGAATACATTCACACATGACAAATAGTTACGCTTCATCCTATTTCAGTGCTCTGTATCGTGTGAAGAGGGCAATTCCACGCGAGACGTTGACTGCATAGAGGGTTCGACCTTGGAGCGACAACCCACCATCGACTGTGTCATAACCTTGGGGTACCGCCCGAACTACACTCGGCCATGCAACGAAGGGCCGTGTCCGACGACTGGGCCTACAACAGTTCCACGTGAGTGATAGAGTATGGCTAAGCTTATGAGAAAGAGGATAGTGGAGTTCGTGATGGTGATGATGATGGTGATGAGGAGGAGGATGAGATAGGAGGAGGAGGAGGAAGACGAGGAGGAGGACGAGGACGAGGAGGACAAGGACGAGGAGGAGGATAAGAAAGGGGAGAGGAAAATAGTGATGCAGTGTGATGCTGGTAATCATGATGATGATGATGGTAGTGGTGACGATGATGAAGATGTTAGTGGTGACGATAATGGTGGTGGTAGTGATGACGATGATGATGATGGTAGTGATGGCGATGATGATGGTAGTGATGACGATGATGGTAGTAATGATGATGATGATGGTAGTGATGACGATGATGGTAGTAATGATGATGATGATGGTAGTGATGACGACGATGATGATAGTAGTGATGACGATGATGATGATGGTAGTGGCGATGTTTAGTTCAGGTATTTCGGGGAAAAGAAGGGTCTACCTCAAACAAAATGCAACAGAAAGTCTGTCAACCACTGTATACCCAGAAATATTCAAGGAAAGTGGAAAGTTTCATGGCGGCCATGTAACTTTCTACCACCAGGATTCCTTTAGAGTTTCGATATGTTGTAAAGGACACCCTCAAGAACATTACACAGTCGAAACACTTCCTGTTGCAATTTGTTCAAGGTCATATCCAATAATGCTTGGACTTGAGGGATGTATATGGTGTGAGTGGTGATGATGATCATAGTGATAATAAGAGCGATGATTGAGGTGATCAGGAGGAGGAGGAGGAGGAGGAGGAGGAGGAGGACGAGGAGGAGGACGAGGAGGAGGGGGACTGAACTAATGCACGTTTTGCTTTGATTTCTTGAATATCCTGTCAGAGTATTTCGGTGCTCCATAAGAACTGATTAAAATAAAACTGATATAACCAAGATTGCAGCAAAGTTTATAATGCACCATTCATTTCCATTTTCACAGTTGTCTCCACTGGTTTTCGATTATATAGTCTCATCCATTCGTCTAATATTGATGTTTCACTGCTTAATAATGACACAGCGTTATTATTCATGTGACATTTCTTGAAATGATAAGTTCATCACGTCATGCAAACTCTCAATCACAGCAACTGAACAGACTACTATG
>OZ022595.1:7953453-8110327 GCA_963669155.1 Arbacia lixula | reverse complement strand
TGGCAACCAAACCCAATCTACGCTTTTAGGCTGGTACTTAGTTCCTAACGATGCGTAACTGTCTCGACTGGGCTCCGATTATGAGTTCACAAGAGATTTCATGACTGGAAAGAATAAAGACTGGTCAATAGTGGTTTACATCATGATTAAATGAAGTGCCCATGTGGACAATTTTTGTTTGAATGGTGTCTTCATGATGTCTGGAGTAGCTCCCCCCCCCCCCCCCCCTTCAACCATGCCAAAAAAGTCCCCTCATCCAGGAGCATAAACCCATGTATCTGTATCTGTCTGAAATGTAGAATCACCATTGCTGGTGTAGTGTACACGTTGGCCAAGCACCAAACTCATTTCCACTTTGTATAGGGCTTTGTAATGGGTTTTGGTAACACAGGCTTTGGTACCATGGAGCACTAAAAATTAATTTACCTAGGATTAACCCATGTGTTATTCAACACTAAAGAACAGATTCGTTTATCAAGTTTCTAGATACTCTGAGATGGACTGTCTGTACCGTCATCATGTTATCATTTTGATGGATTATGGAAAACCCAATTCTTCAAAAATTGTCAGTGAAAAATATATTCCATTTCAGTAATCAATAACTGATGCATTTAAAGGCTAATTTTGCACTCCTGCGGGTAATTTAGTGTATGAAGTTGTTCTACTTTACAATCTCTGATCAAATGCTATGTAATCCCCTTGTCATTATTTTGTATTTCAGTCCACTCTGGATTATGCAATATACATAGAACCTAACATGGCATGCGTGGGATATTTACATGTAAGTGCAAATTATGCGAGGGGCCTTGTCGTGCTATTTGTAATCACTGTCCACAATATCTGATACCTGCTAAGCAGCTGTGACGCTCACATCACATCAGTTTCCATTTATTGAGTTATTTCTAAACAACTTGTTCACTTAGGGATTATTTCCTCTTTTTTTTATTTCATGGAAGGATTGTTACATGTGACTTGTCAGATTCCATTTTTAGTGTTCCATTTTTTTGGCACAGTTTGTATTTTGTTCTTAAAATTTGTGATTAAGTGAAGGATTTTTCAGATGTAGACAGTAATTCGTGCCAAAGAGTTATTTTGACCAACAAAAAGTTACATCTGGGATAGATATTTGAATTATTAGAGTTAATTGTGGTTTCACTACAAATACTGTATGAAATGAGAGAGAGAGATAGAGATAGAGAGAGGGACAGAGAGAGAGAGAGAGGGGGGAGAGAGAGAGAGAGAGAGAGAGGAGAGAGTATGGGTCTGCATTGGTCTGAAGTTTACAACAACAACAAAATTCTGATCTTAAAATGGCATCTGCTTTAGATCAAATTACAAACTACATGAAGCACACCCTTTTCACCTTTGGGATAATGCACATATAGCCCTAGATATGAAATCACCCCCCCTCACTGAAACCATTCACATCTGTAGCACGGAACCTGACCCAGATTAAAGCTCAAAATGAGGGTGAATGTGAACGGGGTAAGATAGATTTTGAAGGCAGAGAGAGAGTTAGAGAGGGAGGGACAGAGAGAGAGGGGGGGGGGAGCGAGAGAGGGGATAGAGAGATAGAGAGAAAGAGAGAGAGAGAAAGTGTGAGATAGGTTGTGTGTGTGTGAGAGAGAGAGAGACAGAGACAGAGACAGAGAGAGGGGAAGAGACAGGCAGATAGAGAAATTAAATAAAAAGTACAACCTCTCAGCAAAAAGAATCACATGACACTAGTTTCGCTTTCTCTGATTGTTAAATATATGTGAACAATTTGAGAAGGGCTGGCAGATTGGTGCTTGATAGTTTAGAAAGTAAGGAGACCTGGTAAAATGAAGATGTGTCCTCACATGGCATGTCAACAGTATCCATTCATGCAGGCTTTAAACGAACAAGGTTTCTCGTGCCTTGAGTCCTCTGGTAACTCATTATGTGCCATTAAAGGGAATATACTGTACTGGGAAGACAAAAAGCGCTCAAAAAGGTGATTGTGAGCAATCTCCGCACAAATGGTCTTAAATTCATGTATTGTCCATTTTAGAAACTTGCTGAAAATTATTTGCCCTCAAAGGATCCACATTTGGAGTTAAATGGCAAATCCTCAAACTGTTCCGCGCACACATTTTGAGGAGTTGTGATTTAATCACTTATTACTCCAAATGTGAATCATTTGAGGGCAACTAATTTTCATCAAGTTTCTAAAATAGTCAATACATGAATTTAAGACCATTGGCAAGAAGATTACTCACAATCACCTATTTGAATGCTTTTTGTCTTCCCAGTACAGTATATTCCCTTTAATGTATTTTTGCACAAATTATATACACAAATCCCATAGAGCAACAGTGACACGCAGAGAGTTAAATATGTAATACCTGAAGTTGGAGAAATTTGTCTTCTTTGGTACATTAGAAAAAAGGTGCAGTCAAACTGTGGGTATATTACGGAAATATCCATGCTTAAATCCCTGAATAACACTGCCATCAATTTAATCAGAGTTTTACACATAATGAGTTTGACCAATGACGTGAGTGCTTTACATTGACAGAGATAGCACCTTTGTAGTGCCCACTGAAGGATGTAGTCAGGTGGTCTATCATGTGACCACATAGTACTTGCATACTAACATTAAAGCAAAATTGCAGAATATTTTTATACTGGGAATGATTTCCAAAATCAGAATTCTAAGGTGGTGTAGTGTACTGAAATAAATTAATTCTTAGCCTTCAGTATCAAATCAAGGACAAAGTAGAAACAGAGCCAAAAATGACAATCCCAGACACTCTTGGAAACTAACTAGACCCTTGAGAAAATAGTTTCTGAGGTTTAGTATTACCTTCGTAGGTCTAGCATTGCTGGCATGTCTTAGTTTAGTTTTGAAAGTGTCTGTGTGCGTGCATTCATCGTGGGAATAGTCTCATGTCATCCTCATTGAGTCTTGAAGCTTCTGTGAATGATTTGACCCAATCTGCGAAGCTTTAACAGATACTTGTAAAGATTTACCACCTCTGCCCAATCTGCGCATCGTTGACAGATATCGGTAAGATTTACCACCGTTTGTTCTCCTCTTAATTACCTCTTCTAGATTCCAAAGAATTCCTTCCTGTTGTGTCTATCAAGCCAAAGTCTGTGCCCGTTTAGCGCATGGGTAAATCGGTCAGTTAGTCTGGTTCCGTGGCCTGTTTACCGTAAGGGTAGTTGGTCAGTAGGTAGATCGTTCAGGTGGTCAGGAGGGAGTGCAAGATTTTGATGAGGGATTACCTGTGCTATATCCCCCTCTGTACATAGCCTGGCTCCCAGGCTGGAAGGCATTTATAATCCAGGCTATTCAATAAATAGGTCTGGCTATAGTAGACTAATTAATCTCAATTGCATCTCCAGCTTGCATGGACTCACATAAAAGAGGAGAATGGACGAGCGATTAGTCTTGTTCAAGCTAGATGATATTGGATTAGAAATGATTGGATTTATAAATGTCCAACAGCCTTGAGGGCAGGCTACTGTGTATGGGCGCAGGCTAGGCAGGGGTTGGTGATTCACTAGCACCAAGTCAATCACGTCTCACTCTAACCACAAAACCAACCAATGGTAGTCTCATGCCGGTGACAACATCGTTTATCACCTGTGGGACTGAGCGGGTTAACGGACCCTGTCCTAGGTACGTGGTGATAAGCAGGGAAGGGTAACAACATCGTTCACAATCGACGACACCTGTAGAGGCCCCCCTCCGCCCTGCTTGGCCCACGCATCACGTGCAAGGCCTATTCTGGATATCGTCAATTTGGGGCCAGTGATACTCTGGGTAACAGTTCTACACTAGTCTGCACTCCAGACACAACCCTTGTCAGTCGCTCGGTCAGTTAAGTGCCTCTGAAGCGGAAAGTCTGAACCGGCGGAGACTAGCAATCACATGTTTGTACGTGCTTCTCAATACACCTGGCAAGTGGAAGAGCTAGTCTTATCCCGCAGACCCATGGTTTGAGAAAGTGGTTCGATGGAGTCTCAGCCTTTAGACTAGCGATTATTTTGAGCCAGAACACAGCAGTGATGTTTTTGAGGAACTCTGGCTGCAAGTTCTAAGCAGTTTTAAAGCAAAGGAAGACAACATTTTTCATGTAGGAAAGGGAGATTTGTCGGTTTAGGGCGGTGAAGGAGAGTGGAGATTGTGAGTGAAATTCCGCTATATTCAAGTTTCATGTTCCCAGGGGTGTACATCAAAATATGAGGATTTAGCTTGCCATCACTGAAGAGAAATTAGATACTCGACATTGACATTATGATGCACAGGAGAGATCACATGAATTTTAATACAGCTGTTGTGTACTAGTGTCATAGTGTGTGTATGGAAGAGCTCTACCAGTATCTTGAAGTTTTGTGTCAACAGTGGTGTTACTGGTTTTGAGTTGTTCCAGAAACCTAGATATTGAGGATGGTCAGAAGACTTGTCCTCAAAGTAGCTGTCATTTCCTTTGTACTTTGGATCAGGCAGGTCACATTGATGTGATGTATGGATGGATTTGTTTGTTACTTTTGGACTCGCACTGTATTTGTAGTTTCGGAGAACACTGGAGCTGTGTGTGGACGTGTTAATAGATGCATCACTTCCTCAATTAGCGAGTAACTCAACATCATTAGCTCAAATGTTTGTCAGGTTATAGTAGCAGAACAGCAATCATGTTGTGATGTTAAGGACCACTTTATAACTATCAAGTCAACATTTGAGGTAAACGTTTGATGGTGTCTGGATTTCAGTGAGCAATCCAGGAACTTCGGAAAGGCAAGACATTGTACTTGCTTCAGTTGAAGCAAATTCACTTAGATCGGAAGCTTTTACAACTGTCAAGTCGATGGTTGAAGTAAACGTTTCATGGAGTCTGAATTTCAGTTAGCAATCCAGGAACTTGTTAAAGACAAGACCTTATCCTTGCTTTAGTTCAAGCTGATTCACCCAGATTGGAAGCTTTTACAACATTCAGGTCAACGTTTGAGCAAAATGTTTTGTGGAGTCTGAATTTCAGTGAGCAATCCAGGAACTTGGGAAAGGAAAGACTTTTCAGTAGCTCCAGTTCAAGCAAATTCATATCAGAAGCTTTAAACAGAGGAATCAAAACACCATCAGATATACAGTTTGTGACGTGGGAGATTTGTGTTTTTTGGCGTGCGAGGGAGGCAGGTGTACATCCAAAGAAATGGCAGGAGTTGTTTGTAACTACAGGACATCCGGCGTCACTAGTCCCAGGTAAAATATCATCCAACATTCATGCTTATTACTTATTTATGTGTATAATGTAACAATGGGAATACCTACAAGGAGAGATGTATTCACTTGCGACATGGGAATTGTCTTTTGGTTTGCTTGTAAGTGGGGCACATCTGTCTAGGGTTGCAAGAAATGCAATCTTTATAAGTCAATGGCCTGTATGTGCATGTTACTTTCATGCAGGTTTAATGAGAATGAGCGTTCAAAGGAACACACAATATAGTCTTTAATAGAGATTTTTTCTATAATCTGAGGGAGTCACTTAAGCAGATTTGACTGTAATTATATAAACTTTAAAAGTTGTTTTTCAGTGTCTATATTCGGAGGGAGTTTATCAAATAGTATGTCCTTCTATACTGTGATATTGATACCACTTTAAATGTAAGTCCTGAAAAAGGTATACACAATTTTGATATACTAAACACATTTTCTTCAAGAGAGAAAGCAGGTTTGAGTGTAATAATGAACATTGAAAGTCATTTTTTTGTTTCTATATTCTGAAGAAGTTTATCAAACAGTATTAAATATTCATACAGATTTGAGTGTTTCTTCAAGAGAGAAACTAGGGTGTCGTTCACACGAAGGGCGTTGTTCAGACGTGTGAGTCACATATGGCTATCATACTGAAACAGATCGGAGGTTTCTTACCCAATGGGCTGTCAATGTTGAAGGAACTTTCAGGGTGATGTCATGCTATTTCAAAACTGCTTTCCTCTGCTTTTGGAGGTGAATCATTCTAAGTTTGATTATTTTCTTGTCCAAAAAGAAGCTTCTTCAGATGTTTTTCTACATCGGTGATGAATGTGAAGTAGGATGGATGAGGCTCGGAGAAAGTTCTTCAAGTATTCACTGAAATTGATGATTCTAGTCGTCCCTTTTAAGCGCATGAACCTTTATTTTATCTCGTGCAAACTGTTTTAGCTTGGAAGTCCCAAAGGAGTTACTCCACATCCTGTGGTAAGACTGTTATCCTGTAGTCAATCTTAAAAGCTTGTGGCAAGACAAGTTTATAATTATACATGTACTTGTAGCGACCTGCTTTCACTCTCAAAATATATCGGAAATGCCTCTGCTCAAAGGAATAAATTTAAACTGTTATTTCAACTGAAACATAATCTGCATAAAACATTGGATAATCTCTCTAATGATAATATACATATACACATAACAACCCTCTTTCATTTAAACAAAATATAGGAAGGCATCTGCTCCAAGGAATAAAGTGAAGCTGTTATTCAATTGGAATATAATCTGCGTAAAACATGGGATGGGATATTTTCAGTAAGGTTTTCAGCAAAGGTCACATGTTTGAAAGAAGATATACATTTCAAGAGAAAAAAAGAAAAGGAAAGGGAACCTCAGTTCTCAATTTTTCATTCACAATTTTTAAGATGTGTTTGTAACTTGAGTTGAAGTACAAGTACGATGGATGGTGAAGCGCAGCATATTTTGGATAAGAAACTAGAAATTGACGCCAGACGAAATTTAAGTGTGGGAGTCACATTGTCTTTATGATATTGCTTATGTGTCACTTGAGAGGGACTGTGGAAAAATGAGAAAATCATGCGAATAAGAAGTTAAAGGAAATTTGATGAATATAATGAATTAAAAAGTAGATGGAAAGCATTGTAGCTAAAAAAGTTAATGGAAATGTGGGAAAATTAAATATACGATGGGAGTTGGAGACTGTAGAGGGTGAAATTGGGAAGGCGGAGGAAGGGGAAGAGGAGGAGGAGGGAAAGGAAGGATAGAAGGAGAAGATATGAAGGAGAAACAACAAAGAGAAGGAAAGCAGCGCATGGTTATGAGAGAAGATTGAATAGAGGAAGGTTGAGAATAGGAAGTGAAAAGTAGAAGAGAGGAAAGAAAGCAGTGGTATCAGGAAGGACGAATATGAAGTAGATGGAGGATAAAAGATAAGGATGGGAAGAAAAGCAAATCATGATTATTAGAGAAGAGAAGGGTAAGAAGGAGAAAAGGAAAGGTAAAAACAAACATGTGATTATTAGAGAACAATAAACAGAGGAAGGATAGTTACAAGGAGAAAGGGAAAAGAGCAATGATAAGGTGGGGGGAGAAATTATGGATCACTGTGATGCAATTACAAAGAAACAAGATAAAGAGGAGGACATTAGGGATAAGATATAAAATCACAAGAAGATCGACATAGCTAGGTAAGGACTGTTGAAAGAAGATACAGTGGAGGGGGAAAGAAGAATGAAATGGTGTTGGAAGAAAACATGGACCACTGTGATACAATTAGGAGGGAACAAGATAAAGAGGAGGACGTTGGGGATAAGATGCAAAATCGCAAGAAGATCGACATGAGGTAGCCAGGTAGGGACTGTTGAAAGAAGATACATGAGAAGGGGAAAAGAAGAATGAATTGGTGGTGGAAGAAAACATGGACCATATTGAGACAAAAAAATCTCATAGCAGAGAGAGGAGGATATGGGGGATAAGATGCAAGATGGAGAGAAGATCGGGATGAGGATGCCAGGTTAGGACGATTGAAAGAAGATACCTGAGAGAAACCTAGAGGCTGAGAAACAGAGAAGACACAATAAGTGGTGTCTTTCCCCGATTCACACATGGATTAAAGACGCTGGAACTGAAAACATATGAATAAAAACCTCATCTGTATTTTTAGTAAACCCTTTTTGTTGTCTGGGCGCTGGTACATATATGATGCTTGCATCCCTGTGTCTTAAGAGAAACTTAAGACATCCCAAGACTCTTTCCCATGTAGGGATATGCCTTCCATTCATCAAATTAGCTCAAATCAGCTCAAATCTGTCTGCGTAGGGACACACTTTATGGCAATGAGAATGTGGGCGGCGCAAACTACAAGCTGCAAGCTTTGTTTGACATTAATTCACCCTCTTCCCACACACCTTCATGAATAACAATGAAATTAGTGATTTCATCGCGACTCCAGGTAGAAGCTCCTGTGGGCGTGTGTGTATTCCTGTTTTTAAACATGTTTGTTTTTAAATTTCCATGTGTGAATGTGGGATATATCCACCACGGGGCATTGATAGTATGAATAGGCATTCGCAAGTGCTCTTTTACCATAGGAGACAGTCACTTAGGTGTTCTATGCCATTTGATATGCCTCTCGAGATTAAGACAGCGTTTCTAAGTTAGCCTGCATTCCAGGCTTTTAGAATTTTAAAAACTCAATACTACCATAAATATATTTTAGGGTCTAGCATCAACAAGACTAATTCTCCCCTGCCGTAGTTAGAGATTCACTAGGTGGTGATTATAGGCTACTGTTCCAGACACTTAGGTGTAGATTTTGGATTATAAATGTCCAACCGGCTGGATGTCAGGCTATCTGGCAGATAAGATAGCAGGATGAGAAACAGATAATGGATGGGTATGGAGATGGTAGGAGGAAGTTGAATGGAGATGGTGGTGAAGGAGGAGGGGGTGTAGCATCAGCTGTAGGAGAATAACATGAGAACGAAGGAGATATGATGATGAAAGGACGTGGAAAAGAGGTAGGGTATGATAAGGGAAGGAATCAAGAAGAAAATGGAGAAGGGGAAGAAAGAAGAATAAAGAGTGAAGAAGGAATATGTGTGGAAGATCTAAGGAGTTGCCCATCATGGGGAAAACTGTCAAGAAGAAGAGAGGAAGAGGAAGAAAAAGAAGAGATGATGATGAAGAAGAAGAAGAAGAAGAAGAAGAAGGAGAAGAAGAAGAAGAAGAAGAAGAAGAAGAAGAAGAAGAAGAAGAAGAAGGAGGAGAAGAAGAAGAAGAAGAAGAAGAAGAAGAAGAAGAAGAAGAAGAAGAAGAAGAAGAAGGAGGAGGAGGAGGAGGAGGAGGAGGAGGAGGAGGAGGAGGAGGAGGAGGAGGAGAAGAAGAAGAAGAAGAAGAAGAAGAAGAAGAAGAAGAAGAAGAAGAAGAAGAAGAAGAAGAAGAAGAAGAAGAAGAAGAGGAGGAAGAGGAAGAAGAAGAAGGAGGAGGAGGAGGAGGAGGGGGGGAGAAGAAGAAGAAGAAAGAGGAGGGGGAAAAGGAGAAGAAGAAGAAAAAGAAACACAGAAAAGGAAGAAGATGAAGACATCTCATGATGTGACTTAGAGAACAGATCTAGTTTGTCGGGTCTTGCCAAACCTGAGACCAGAGTGGTTGTGGCCAGCTGTGATCTTGTGCGGGTAACCAACAGTTTGCCAACTTTCCAATAATCTGCACTACCATTGAAGTACCCTTATTATCGCCTGCACTGTGAGAAAGAGAGAGAGAAACCTGTTCATGAAGAATGAGATAAAAACTCCATACTCCTAATCAAGCTCTGGAAAATAATCAAATAAGTCAGTGGTCCCTTTAACACGCTTCATTTTTTATCAATACCTGTGCCTCAGTAGTATCAAACAGTGTTTCATGCTAAGTTTGACAGAATTTGGTTTTGTCTTCAAAAGAGATGTATTACCTTTAATCCCATCAACCATCATGAATGATAAATCGATAGGAAAGTCTCATGCTTATGTTGTCAGCAGACCTTTCACAATACACTCTGTGATAATTTCTTGACTTGTGTTTGCAGTAATGTAGATAAGATATGATGTGAATTTCAGTCATGTGCGGTTATGTCGAGGCTCCAATTTGTGACAGGAGATATATATGTTCCAGGGCATTGAGATGTCAACCATGTTCCAGGCATGTTCCCATGTGCTTGATTTGGCTGTTTTGTTGCGAGCAGTGAACTCTGTGGACTGGAAATGGCTTATTGTCGCATTTTGCGTGGTTATGGCGCACGTACACATGAGTAGGGAATTACACTGTACCCTGGACATGAACCCGTGTGTCCCACTTATCAAAATGCATCGTATGGCTTTCCCGAAACAGTGCAGCTCCCGATGGAAATGTACTAATGCACGAACAATGTGCCTTATTACAGAAATGTATAATGAAACGAGGAACCTGGGGCCATATTCATGAAACATTACTAGCCTATAGTAAGTAACTTAAAATGCATGTGGTGGTACAGAATGTGTTTTAGTAACTAACTAGGCTTAGCAAAGTTTCATGAATATAGCCCCTGGGGTCTGGGTATCATTTTGACCGAGAATGCGATGAAGAGAACTACAGTCTGTTTTGAGTGTGGACGTATGGTTTGTAAAGCTCGTTTTGTGCCAAATAGGACTTTATTTTACAAGTTATACACACAATTCTCATAGAGAAGGAATGTATCTGGTGGAGGAAGGGATAACTTGGCAAAGACAGAGGAAAGCAAAGATGTGCTCTATCAAACTGCGCACCTACACTACAGCTCAAAGGTATTGGCACAGGTAAAGGGAAAGGGAAGGAACCGCAGTTTTGAACCATGGTTTATTTTGTCCAGTTCAGCATGAAACATGATGCTTTTTAGGCTATAGCATCATGTTTCATGCTGAACTGGACAAACTATACCGCGGTTCAAAACTGCGGCTCCTTCCCTTTCTTCCCTTTCCCTTTCCTTCTGCCAATTCCTTTGAGCTGTAGTGTATGCAACATTCTGATGTAGAGTTTCAGGATCAACTCTTTGCTGGTATGTGGACATGCTACTATATCTCTTTATCAATGGGTGCATTCCTCTATGGGTATCCAGCGTAGATACCAAGGGATTCTAATTTGCATAGATGCACCTGCTGGGGGGCTGGTATCTGCTGGTACGGGGAGGAGGTGGGAGGGAAGAGGGGAGGCGGAGGAAGAGGATGGATGCATCCGGATGAAATCTCCTCACATCCTCATGGAAAGTTTGTCCTAGCAGTACAGTACAGCTAAGGAATAGGCAAAGAACCAACTAGCATCTGTGTTCTCCGTTACTTTGATGGCTGGCCGCATTCTTCAGCATGTAAGTTTTGTTTGTCTCATGTTATTTTTGTTGACTCAAATAACTAGGGAAGAACTTGTTGTGTATGTTGAGGATTTTTTATAAGTATGGCAGTCTTGTACAGCAGAGTTAGGAATTAGGCAGGGAATCAAATAGCAATGCTATGCAATGTGTTTGTAACTTCAATTGAATAGCAGTTGGCTTGCTGCATTCTTTTTCAGCATATAAGTTTCGTTTGTGTCGGTAGTATCGTGTGACATTCATTGACTCTGACAACGTAAGGATGAAGTTGTAATAATACTTGCCGATTTTCTATGAAGACCATTGGGCGTGGTGTCGAGCCAGTAAGGTGTGTAACGTTACGTGTGGAAATCAGATTAAGCCATCTATGGGTGGTAGGGGAGTATTAATATCCCCTGTCTAATGAGCTCATCTTTGCTTCTCAGTCCCGTCATCAACACGACCACTGGAAATGTGCAATTCAAGGTGTTAACAAAGACGTGGTCTACCCTTTCTTTTAACTTTGTCTTATCCTTACTGTATGCAGGGATACCATCTCTTGACAGTATCATTAACCCTTACATTACCAGGCCTTGAAAACAAAACCTCATTGGCTTTTTTCACATCTTCATCGCCAATGGTAATGAGAGAGTTAATAGGCAGTTCTTTTTGTTATCAGATTTCGCAAGGGTTTCTTAACCCGTTGCTCATGGTTAGATTTTCTGGCTTTGTGAATCCTGGTCAAGTTAGGGTGTCAAAATGTGCCATGGAACTGCAGTTACAGAAGGGGAGGGGCGTAATTGTATAAGGTATTTGACGTTAAAGCATACACTGGAGCCTGTCATCTACTGTCTATACAACAGGTTATGCAGAAATCCTTCTACTCAGTATCTGGGTGGAAAAAAAACAGCTTGTAATGCACAGTAAAGAAAAAGTTGATGACTGGCAATTTGTTGTCTTTCTTCTGTTCAGCCCTCATCTTGAGCTTGTAGCAAAGTAAGAGGTTGAGCATGTATTTACAAACTGAGCTCCTACCCCCCCCCCCCCCCCACTATTTGTATTTGTCCAACTTCTATAAGCCGTGACATGTATTTCTTTCATAATCATTGTTAACATTAAGATTGGTGCCATTCTCATTGGGCTTAAAAAATCACGAAGTTAGAAAAATTACAAAGTTAAGGTGAAAGCTGCCTAGCAACCGTACCAAACACCGAATTGTCCTATTGTCCCTTTCCCGTAACTTCGCGATTTTTCTAACTTCACAATTTTTTAAGCCCAATGAGAATGGCACCAATCTTAATGTTAACAAGAGCATAGAACCGAGCATTTTAACCTGCAATTTATAAAGACACGATGGGAAAAGGTCTTCAGTTAATAAAGAAGAAAGGGTAATGGAACTACCTCCTACGCATGAGCGGAGACTTCTGAGGGGAAAAATGGAAGAAAAGAGCGTCTTACCTGTCGATGGAAGGTTTGACACTATCCTTGTCGCGATTGTCAGGAAATCTAGATCACATCGGGGGAAGAAGCAGGCATTTATTACGACAAACACAAGGAGGAGTTATGAGAGTAGTTAAAGGTAGTATATATCCCTTTTTGCAAAAAAAATCTTGAAATTCAAGATAGGGGAGCAGTCTATCCTAACGATTAACTATCTGAAATCTAAACAGGCGCAGCTTTCTGAAGAAAAGTGGAAGACTAACCTTGTTTTAGTTCGGAGTGTCTCACGTTTCGTAGAGAAGATACTCTGGTTATATTTACAGCATGATATAACAAGACTTTGTTTGCCTGGGAATCATTTTTGTAGTTTTATTGCACTGACTAATTCTGAAACGAGAATAAAGACATCGTAGCACGCCCTATCTTGAAAGATCTGAAATACACATTTGTGTAAAAAACAATGGTGGAGAAGTTCTGTCATTGTTACGTTTCATATTTCACACACTCGATCTACATGCTGTTCTTTAGTTTCATGCAATGTTTTAAAGAAAACAAAATTCTACTAAATTGAGTACACTGTCTTTAAATTGCCATTCTCATTTTCCCTGGTTGTCATGTGAGAGCGGTGTAGAATGGTAGTAAGAAAACCAGCCCACACACGTCCTTGCTACACTTTAAGACCACAATTACCTTTCTCTCAGGGCGCATCTACATCAGCCCAAACTAACAGACTGCTAGCTATTTTCTGATTTGGCAAATTAGCCTGAAGTTTCAAACTGCATCTTCATGAGACCAAAACATGCAAACACCTTACCAGTGTGCCTGCCCACGTTCGGTCGATATTAAAAAGCTGCCGGCTGTTGCTATGACGTAACGCAGTACAGTACCCTCTGCCCACTGTTGTGCGGAGTGCACTCACAGACCAGGGATAGTTTGGGATCTGGTGAAGATGGTCTTTTTTTTTTTCAATTTTGTGCAGTACTGTGCTTAAAATTTGGTGGAAGTTTTCCAGACCAAATCACTAGCGTATTTGCCATTTTGGGCTGATGAAGACGCAAATTGTGATCCAACTTGCTAACCTCATCATAAAATAGCCAGCTATTTTGCTACTTCCGGCTAATTAAGACACAAATAGCTCGCTATGCCATGATCCAGCTAGTTAACCTCATCATAAAATAGCGAGCTATTTTGCTACTTCAAGCTGATGAAGTCAGATGGCCATTCTGTCAGGGTGAAATCAGACCCTTAATGATACCCAGTTGCATGCATCCTTGCTGCTTAGACTGTGTGGGAGTTCAATTCAGCCTTGTAGCTGGATTTTTTTTCTCTATTCCTTTCTTCTTGTTGTTGTTACATCTTTTCCATGTCAACCTACCCATTTTATTGGTCTCTTTCTCTCTGTCTATCTCTTTTTTTTTCTCTCTCTCTCTGTCTATCTCCTTCTTTTTTTTTCTCTCTCTCTGCATATCTCTTCTTTTCTCTCTCTCTTTCTTTTTAACAAGATATCTATCTGCATAGCTGTCTCTCCTATCTTTCTATATATCCATGTATGTATCTGATATTTCTGCCTGCCTTTATATCTATCTATTCTTTGTATTTATCTTTCACTCTCTCCTTTTCTATTTCTCTCTCTCTTATTTCTCTTTTTCTCATTTTTATCCCTCTCCCTCTCTCTCTCTCTCTCTCTCTCTCTCTCTCTCTCTCTCTTATTTTTCTTTTTCTCTCATTTTTGTCCCTCTCTCTCTCTCTCTCTCTCTCTCTCCCTCTCTCTCTTCTTCCTCACTTTCCATTTCATTCTCTCTTCCTCTCCTTCTCCTCTCCTGCAAGGGTTATGTCTCTTTTGTTCAACCCATCAATATTTAATCCAACCTCTTCTTTGTGCTATGTCCAGGGATGAGCTTTTCATGTCTGAGCTCAGCTCAATTTTATCTTTTCTTTGCGGCGGTCTTTTTCAGCTGTGCAACACACACAAAAGAAATGTGATAGATCCTTTCACTCGCGAAGAACAGCGGACATGATCAGCACATGATTTTAGTTGTTCGTACAAACTCCTTCAGAACTGTGATGAAAGCATCACTTGATATTTCATTATAAAAATTGATGATGAATAGTCAATCTATTTAAAATGTAGAGTCCCTCCTAAACAGTCCTTTTCAGGACTTACCTTTACCCGCTATGAGTCCTTCATAGGTTGGATACCAACAGTCCTTTTTAACCAACCACAACTTCCAGAAAGATTCAAATCCCTCCCCTTGTCACATGGTGTACCGTAAATTTCTCGTATTAAAACTGCAAGTATCGGTCATGAGCAATGTGTTCCTATCATCTTTAGTTTGACCAAGAATATTTAAGATAGTTATGGGTGTTAACTTGGTTTATTTTGTTAACAACCTTTTAATGAAGAAAAATAAAGTTGATTATGATGTGTTGTGCATGCAATGTCATGTGCAATTGATATGAATTAATTTACTGTTTACAGTAACAAATTGCATACAAAGACTACTTGAGAAAAAAACATGTAATCTTTATATTAAAGTGTGTGGTATAATGTAGAGGTTTTCTTGAATGCAGGTTTTAAAAATAACATTAAGGGAAATTATACTGCCCTTTATCTGACAAAAGGAAGCAACTATTAACAAAAGAGAATTTTCTTGTAAATGAGCAAAATGTGTCTGTCACTTGCATTGGCACTGGTACAACACCACATCATGTTAAATTTACTATCTCGCAGCAAGATTAATATTTCTTGTCCAGATTTTGGCTATATAGAGGGAATGCTGGGTACAATCTAAGAATACCAATAACCCAGATTTGAGTGATTTGTCACTTGCTTTCTTTTTTTCAGAATAGGGCAGTATAAATGTAGTCTTTCTATACAAGTGTTCTTCTGCAATCTGCACAAGTGGTTTTTCTGCACAGGTGATCCCTAAGCAGATTTCACTGTGATTCTATTCAGCTACAATTATCTGCTAACTTTTAATCATAGCAGTAGAATCATGATCTAGTTGACAATTTGGACAGAATCACAATGCTACTCAAGTTTTGAAGCTTGTGTGAAAGAGAGCTGTTTAACCCTCGGTGGATATACCCATCACCATGACAACGGTTCAGAATTGCCTTTTCATGTTGCCTTCCCCCCATTTATGATCCTTTCATGCTTGGCCTATTGATTATCCTCGAGGGCGGTATAACGGGGGAAAAGGCTATTTGACTTTTGGCGGCGATTATTAGCTTTAAGTGGGCATCTTTACAAAAAAGGCTTCTTTTTTAAATTGCCTCGCTTTTGCCCCGCCCGTTTCTTGAAGATGCTTTGGAGGAAAATGTTGCCCCACATCCAGCAGTTCCATGTAGGTTACATGTCGGAGGAAGATACAAGTATTGTGACATATATCTGGTATTTTATGACTTGATAAGGCTCTGGTATGGATGCATGTGTTTACTCCTCATTTAGAAAAAAGAAAAGTTGCCACATTATGTTATATTACATGTCCAGGGAACGTTAGCTTATACATCACATTTTATTTGTGCCTGGGGATGTCAGGTACCAGTTCATTATGAGGTTAAATATAATTATACGTCAACTTCTGATATAAACCAGGAACAATACATGTATACCCAGGGGGGTGTTTCACCAAGCTGTTCGTAAGTTACGAACGACTTTACAAGCGACTGGTGATCCCTTCTTGTGCTAAATCATATTCTCAATGAGCAAAGTATGGTATCGCATTTAGCACAAGAAGGGATCACCATTTGTTCGTAAAGTCGTTCATAACTTACGAACAGCTTGGTGAAACACCCCACAGGTATAACTGTGTTTAATTTCTATGAATGTTTGGTATACTCACTCTACTTCTAGTTCTAATTCTCCTTTTTTCTCTCTTGGTTTCTAAAACTAGTCTGAATCTTTCTTGCATCTTAACATTGGTGTATGCTATACCAAATTTCTCTTTTTCAAAAAGGGAGATGCAATGAAGAAATAAGGGAGAATAAAGAAAAACACATATAAAGTATGGTAGAAATGTTCATAGAGAAATGGGTGAGAGCCATGTGAAAAGTCAATATAAAACAGCTACTGATAGAAAGAGACAATTTAAATTTCAATTTGATTTTTTCCACTTAAAAAAAACAAGATCAGCAATTCCGTATAATAATCTTTATTTACAAGTTTGTGGCCTAACCAATAAAAGCAAGCAGGCTTGTGGGAATCTCATACTCATACCCACGGGGTACAGTTACAGTACTTGCACACTAAACAAAACATTCATACAACAAAAAATACAAATGAAGAAAAAGGGGAGAAGGGGATAGGAAAGAAAAGAGGCTGCATGTTCATTAATTAGAGTACAGAATGGTGTAGAGATAAGGAGATATGAGGGGCAGGTTTCCCGGTATAAGGCCATTACGTGCCTTCAGCTATTCACAGTGGACATTCAGAATCTCACATTTGACAGCTTCATTGTTCTCGCAATGGGAGAGTCTTGACTTTAATATTAAGATGTTATTCACAAAAGACCTTCTTTATTTATTCTTTCTTTAGGACATTCAACTTCATGAGTATTACCCTACCATGGATGCCCATCTAAGTCCATGTTTTCTATACCTTCAGTATAAAGTGCATTCCGACGCTTTACACCATCTTCATGTACTTAACTTGTTTTCACTCTGTTTTGCATTTAGCTAAATAAAGTTTTGAGTTGAAAATGACATTTTTAATTGAGGCAAATGCTGGTTAATCTGCTCAGTCCCATAGACAAGAAACTGAGTAGTTATTGATGTGGGGCTGTCAGTGCTTGATTCTGGGAGGTTTAAGTGGGCATAATTTAACCACTTCTTGACTTTTTGTCTCGCCAGAACAAAGCTCAGCAGAGACCTAGTAATCACTTTTCCTGTTAGTCTGTTACAAAAATTTAAAATTTTTTGTTTCAAAAATGTTAAAGTGTCTGTTTAACTTGGTCTCATTTCTTTATTTCTGCATCAATTGTGATCAGACTTGGTACAAATAATCTTTGGGTAATACCACGTGTGTTGATGAGGATGATTAGGTCAAAGGTCATCTCGGCACCATTTTAAATATTTGAAAAAAAATTAGCACTAGTTGTTTATCCATTGCGAAATCAGGCGAGACTCGAGGTTCGCGAATCACCTTGTTATCAAAGAACCGTATAATGTGCTGAAATAAACAGTTATCGACAAGGATAGACCAGAAGTTCAAAACTAATCTAGACCATTATAAAATAATCCACATGGCCCAATCAATGGTTCACATCTGTCATGTAGGCCGATCACAATGACGTTCATGAAGATAAGTTCACACTGTCAAGTACAGCCATTGATAATGACATAAAACACACACATGGCAAAGCCTTGGATATCTCACAAACAGTTGATTACTCATTCTGGCATTGATGTAACAGGTACAGTGTAGTGTTGTAAGTGATACAGTTACAATGTGTTTTTGATACTTTGATCGGCCTGAAGGCTCTAAATATGCTTGGCAGTAGTAATACTCAAATTGGTGTCCATCTGATCATCGTTCATTGTGCTGCAGTGTCAGGTCAGGTCCTTGGGATTACCAACTTGCTATTCCTATGAATAGATATGTAATCCACTGAACAAGGATAAAACTACTGGACAACTATTGAGCGTAAAGACGTCATCTGTGATTACTTGCGATATGAATTAGAAGGTGCTTCATTTGATATTCTATTATTCTGCAGCAGTTCCAGTTGTGTTCCTTGGAGGTATCGGTATTGAATTGTGTTTCTGTTGAATATATTTCTTCGAACAAGTGAACAGCTTTTGGAAACGTAATTAAATTGTTATTGTGGGGATTATATTACATCCAGTCAACAAAGGTAACACTTTTTGGACAAACTTGGTTGTTACGTACATCATTTGCAATGATCTAATTCATGAAAATGATCAGGAGGACAGATCCTCAAAACATCTATCTTCTCAGGCCTTCATGATTGACATGTTATTGATACGTGTCAGTCACACAGAAATGTGGGAAATGACCAGTGCTATAGACACATAGCCAATCCCTTCAATTTGCATTTCTCACTTCTTTTTATAGTTCACAAGCATTATGATATGAAATGTACAATCTTAATTTTCTTCCATGAATAGTAGTTTTGTGATACAGAGTGTCATCTCTTTTTCCTCTTTCTGTCCCAGGTTTCCGATTGAATGAGAGAGAGAATGTTCAAGTGGCCATGTACAAATATTATGATGTAAAATTTTTATTTCTTCCAGAATAGTGCGTTAAATTTTGTGCTATAAAGTTTGATTTGAATCTAAACCATTCTCTCTCCCTTTATTTTCATCCCAGGTTTCTGATTGGACGAGAGAAGGACACTGAGAACAGTGAAGTGGCTGCTCTCATCTCTCAGTCGCTGAACCGTGACCGTATCGGGGCCGCACCCTCCCACGCCCCTCCACCACCACCCAGGCATCTGGTGAGTCTGTTTTTTATAGCCCTTAACCCTCTCTGTAACAGGCCACTTAAATGAGACCCAAAGCACCAAACTTTGACCTTTTTGCTCAAATGAGCTACAGCCCTTTAAAACTTAATTGTTTCCATTGTTTTAGAGAAATTAAAAATCCATAAAGCATTTTGACTTTTTTGCTGAAATTACCTGCGGCACTTTAAAACTGTATTGTTTCCATTGTTTCAGTAAAATTATCTACAAAAATTGGTACCAAATGAAATAAAAAGGACCAGATTATATGGTTGTGTGAACATTTCATTTTAGCAAAATTACAGATTACAGGTTTTAGCATCATTGAGTTTTGTGTCAAAGGTATTGAGAGGGTTGAAGGGAAACTGTAGTCTTACTTCCAGCCTGGTGAGCATTTCTAAACCAAACTCTTCAATTAAAGGGTCTGGCTGCAGTAGACTAATCATCCCTGATGAGTAACTGCATCTCTGGCGAGCCCAACCCAACCCATTCAAACATGTGTACAAATGGTATAGAGTGCCGAAGTGGTGTCCTCACATGAGCATGTTGTGAAGACAATTGGCTCTAAACAAACTCACTCCACTCAAGTTTAGATGTCCGATATTGTCTATCGGGCTAGTGTCGGTCATTCCCAACTACAGTCCCCGCTGTTTGCTCTACCTGCATTGTTTAGAACCAGTTGTCTTGACAGTAATGTTCAAATGATGTCACACTTCGGTACTTTATAGTAGATTTCATGATGATTGACTGTTTCATGACTTCTCCTTGCATCCCTCTAGCCCTCCCCAGAGGAAGAGAGCCCCCCTGAGGAGATGCCCGGGCTGCACCCCTTGCCCGACGCCGACGACTCCCGCCTCATCCAGGAGACCTACGACCTGGACGAGAGCCCCGCTAGCAGTGTGGGAGGGGGCAGCACCCTCGCCTCGCCCTCTAGCGAGAACCCGCCTGAGGATTACCTGACCATGCGTCTCAAGATGAAGGAGGCCCAGTATAAGCTGGCCATGGCCGAAGCAGAGATCCCCAACCTTAAGATACAGGTACCAGTACCAGTAGTGAGGAATAGTACATGGGGGTTCAGGGGAGTCCCCCCCCAAAAAAAAAAAAAAAAAAAAAAAAACAAGGCCCCAGTGAAAATTTTCTCACATCGTAGAATGTTTAGCACGCTTCATTATGCTGTGTTTGGTTGTTGAGAAATAGTAAATGGGCGCTCGGGGTGAGTCCCCCCTCCCTCCCCCCCCCCCCCCCCCAAAAAAAAAAAAAAAAAATAGTATAATGAATAAATGAATACATAGATAAAAGAGCCCCCATGAAAAAGTCACCTTTTTTCTCATAGGCCAGTATTTACAATAATGGTTTAATTTGATATGTCTACTAAACCTGCACTTACTGGACAACACGAAACATTATCACTGGGTCACTTTCGTTGATTTTGTCCTCGGAATCACTATAGTATCTTGAGTTTATCCACATAATAATCACCCGCTGTTGTGATTCTGTGATGAAAATCTGTGATTTTGTGACAGCATGGGATGATTTATTTTGCCCCTCATAAAGTTAGTCTACGTTTACTATGGGGACTGAATTAAACCACCTTTTTGTATATGGGTCACAGTGTATCATGTTGAGCATGCTTTGTTATGCTGTATGCAGCATGCACATTCTGATCAAGAGAAAGTTGTACCAGGGCCCTAATGAAGTTGTGGGGGTATGGGAGAATATGCTATGTACAGTAGATATCCTGTTACAATATTTTTTGGGGAAAATGTCACAATTTGAAATATGTAATTAGATTTCTATGTAATTAGATTTCTACAACTTTGATGTTCAATTATGCATTTATTGCTGCTCCAAAATGTGCATCAATTGGTGGTAACTGATCGGCCATGGGGTATGTGACTATACTGCACATTTTATGTCTCTCATGAGCATTTTATTTAAAGGGAGACAAACATATTTTGGTGTACAACTTTTTACTGGGTGCAGTGAAAAATGATTGACCCATTATTCAAGCTTGTTAGTTTTTTTACTATCTGTGTCAGCCGTTTTGTTAAACTTTCTGTGGTGGACATTTCTTAAAACTATCTGTAGCATCCATTTTGTTAGAATTTCTGTGGTGACCATTTTGTTAAACTTTCTGTGGCAGCCATTTTGTTAAACTTTCTGTAGGGCCATTTTGTTTAACTTCCTGTAGCAGCCATTTTATTAAACTACCTGTAGCAGCCATTTTGTTAAACATTCTATGTCTGCCATTTTGTATCACATCAGGCCCTGCAAGCCAAGGGCTGGGAGGCAGAGGAGAAGCGGCTGAAGAACCACATCGCGGCGCAGGACAGCCGCGTCACGGCCATGGAGCACTCCCTGGAGAAACTCACGGCGGAGATGGGCACCCTGAAGAGCGCCCTCAACGAGACGAGAGAGCAGCACGCAGCCCTGGACAAGAAGTACCACAAGGCTAAGAAGCTGATTAAGGATCTGCAAGCAAGGTACGATCATGGACTACGAGGCTGACACGTTCATGATTTGCAAGTAATCAATGGCAAGCCCCCTCTGGTCGAATGACGAATCTAGTGGAGGTTGCGTTGGATTATCGAGAGTGTATGTGATTATGTGCATCTCCCGTAAGGCATACGATGATGAGGAGATGCTACTTGAATGTACAATGAAGAGAGAAAAGAGGTGAATGAATGGGAGAGCAGAAGGTTATTATTTCTTTTCTATTTTCTTCTACCTTAGTGTGTCCTTTACTCCCCCATTATTGTAATTGACCTCCAATTTCATTTCTATCTTTCTTTTGTCCCTTTTATTTTTGTCCTTATTCAGAAAAGCAATGATTTCCCTTTGGATTTCTTTGCATTCTTTCATTTTGTTTAAATTTTGAGGAGAGGAATTTCCATCTGAAAGACGATAAACATTCTACGTTAGTGTCCTTTGGCCCCATATTATTGAAATCGACCTCCAATTTCATTGCAATCTTTATTTTGTCCCTTTTATTTTTGTTTGTCCGTAGCAAAGCAATTAATTCCCTTTGGATTTCTCTGCATTCTTTTACTTTGTTAAATTTTGAGGGGAGGAATTTCCATCGGTAAAACAACTAAAACTGAGAAATAGATATAGGTTTGTATGTCAACTCACCACTTATTATGTCCTACATTTGATTAAAGGTTAATTTGAGGTCATGTCCACATGTTTTAAAAATATAAGCAAAACGGGAACAGATTCCACAGCAACCAGAACAAACTAATCTTGTAAAGTAGAAAATCTTTCTTGCTGCTATAAGGGTAATTTCCTAAAAAGGTCAGGGATACCACTTACAGCATATTGCCCTAAAATATAGGATATCTGGGCTAGAGTGTATATAGAGCATTTTATTTGTAAACTGTTCAACTTTGCAAGCTTTGGGGGCAAAGCTCACATTAATTATGTGGACTGTCCTGTGAGACTCCAAGCCAATTTGTCAAAACCTATTTTTGCTCAATTTCCTGTCTATAGGGATGAGTTGATAAAGAACAGTGTATCCCCTTTGCCGGTAACATCAATTTTGTTTCAACATTTGCATGGACCGGCAGAACAGCATATAGATCAAATGTGTGAAATTTGAGACTTTACATCTGTAGAGAATTCAAATGAATCACACAAAAATATTTCTTTGTAGCTTGTTTTTTAATGTGAAAGTAGCATTAAGATTTTTCCCTTAACATGAATCTAAGCAAAAATCAGAGCAAAGAAGAATGTCATAACAAAATGCTTCAGAAATTTCCAAGAAAGCTTTTGATGAACAAAGTGCATGAGGAAAAACACGATCAATGTAGAAGAAAAACATAACTCCATAAAAGAAAGCGAAACGGGAAGGAAATGAGAAGAGGTACCGGCCTTAGGAGGAAAATAAATTTCCTCATTAACATCTATGTCACTCTCTCCCTTTGCTCTTAAACCCCGTTTATATACCATAATCATGACAATATTGCTTTTTTACTGAAGCACTTAGGTAAGAAAGTTCCAGCATACCACTAAAAACACGGTTCATGTATATACAAAAAAGCCATCAAATTGCTGTGTTTTGGACCCGGTGGACTCTCCCCACACCCCTAGCTAGAGGAAAGATGCGATAGTGATATTTTCCACTAAGCAATACGAATGTTGTGATTACATGCATAAGCCGCAATATTTTATGGCTATTTATCAGATGCAGTTTATGCAATATTTTTCCAAGGTCTCGTGCCGCAAAATAGCCAGAAAAAAGGAGGGAGCACATGCTGCATTTTTTGAGTGACTCCTGTTCATATAAGCAGCTATGGTATCAGCAAAATTGCCACAAATGTTGTGATGATCTTGCAGATTGGTGATGTATATGAACAGGGTTTATTGAAAGAAAGGAGGACAAGAAGAAACTGAAGGCAGGCAAAAGCCGTAGGAGGAACATTAATGTTGACATTTTGCCGCTAACATGAATCTAAGCATGATCCCCAAGCAGGGAAGTGTGCTAGAACAAAGTAAATTACACATTTCTAAGAAAGGCTGCAATATCGAAAGAAAGTGCAAATGGATCAAAGGACATGAGAAATTGGGGGGAAATATTGGACTTCAATAAAGAGCAGGATAACAGGAATAAAGTGATAGGGAGCCATTGGTTTAAAAGGGGTATTTAAGGTGCATTTATCATCTCTTTTCTTGGGCAGAATTAAGGTTTCCAAACGCCTTTCTGGGATTTTTTATGAGAAGATAAACGCAAAGGTGGTTTGATTATGGGGTTCAGAAAGCCTTTGAAACGCACAAATTTGTGCGATCCGGAACACGTTTGAGCCAGAAACGCATTTCTAGAAGCGAGATAAATGCAAAGCTGTTTTGAAACGACTTTCTACTTCGATCACAAACCAAAAGCGCACGCCGCAAATGACCACCATCCTCGGTCAAACGCCGTTGTACAGCTGTGCAGTGACAAGGCCAGTTTTTGACTGGGCGAAATGAGTTGATTAACGCAATGTTTTTTTAAACACGTTTGTAAAGGCCTGTGGAAACTCCTTTTGATAGTGGGTATTGAAAGGCGTTTCAAATTCTGGAAAGATGATAAACACGGCCTTAGTCGTCACATGACAGATGAAATTATGCTCTATGGGATTTGTGGGTATTACTTGTGAAAAAGTGTGGGATAAGCACATTAACTCTTTGTGTGCCAGGAAAAATGCTGGTCTATGCGATTTGTGTGTATGGTTGGTGAAACACTGAAATCCATACATAAAAGTTGCACATAAAGGGTTAAAGGGAATATACTGTACTGTCTGGGAAGACAAATAAGCCTTCAAAAGGTGATTGTGAGCAATATTCTTGCCAATGGTCTTAAACTCATGTTGTGTCCATTTTAAAAACTTGATGAAAGTTATCTGCCCTCACATGATCCACATTTGGAGAAATTCATGATTATTAGTGAAATCCTCAAAATGTTTGGGCTGAACATTTTGGGGATTTGTGATTTCATCACTAATCACTTTAAATGTGGATCATTTGAGGGCAAATTACTTTCAGCAAGTTTCTAAAATGGACAATACATGAGTTGAGGAACATTGGCAAGACGATTGCTCACAGTCACTTTTTGAAGGCTTTTTTTGTCTTCCCAGTACAATATTTTCCCTCAAAATGTTGAGATGGTCCCCCCCTAAAGTGAATATGAGCATGAGCCCGAGACGGCGCGAGTGGAACATGATGTGAGAGAGAGCAAACATTTGGCGTGATGCGAGGGTATAGTATTGATAGGGGTGCGCCGCGTGATTGCATGAGGGGTGCCAGACAGGCACCGGCGCTGCACGCTTGGCCGAGGATCTGACGCATCGCCGGGGTACTTAGCCGGGTGGGGTCTGGGTGGCCGCAGCTGAAGGGTGCTTACCGATCGCCAGTAACGCCGGTAACGTCATCGCACAGTCTTTGCATAAGGGACCTAAGGGAGATCCCCGATATAAGAGGGGGTGCGGTGGCTGGTTGGCTGCTGGGTTGGTTTGACTGAAATGAATGCTTTCTCTCTCTCTCTCTCTATCTCTCTCTCTCTCTCTCTCTTTTTCTCTCTCTCTCCCTCTCTCTCTCTCTCACCCTCTCCCTCTCTCTCTTTCTCTCTTTCTCTCTTTCTCTCTCTCTCTCTCTCTTTCTCTCTCACCCTCTCCCTCTTTCTCTTTCTTTCTCTTTTTCTCTCTTTCTCTCTCTCTCTCTCTCTCTCTCTCTTTCTCTCTTTCTCTCTTTCTCTCTTTCTGTCTCTCTCTCTCTTTCTCTCTTTCTCTCTTTTTGACTCTCTCTCTCTCTTTCTTTCTCTCTTTCTCTTTCTTTCTCTCTTTTTGACTCTCTCTCTCTCTCTTTCTTTCTCCCTTTCTCTCTCTCTCTCTCTCTCTCTCTCTCTCTCTCTCTCTCTCTCTCTCTCTAAATAATCCTGAAATGAATTTGCTATTTAACTCTCTATATGCCACATGTGTACTTTTTTCATCAGTTTATTCAATTCAATCCATGTTCAATTCATGTTTCATTTCTTCTCTCAAAGCACATAGATTATCTGGCATAGTAATGGTCATCAAATATTTTTCTCACCAGTGAAAACATTTTCTTGGGGATACTTTCTAAAATGTGTATAAAGATCACATAAAGACCAGAGACAAAAAAGATATTTGTCATTATACAAACCACACTGAGGGGATTCCAGACGGGTCTTTGTAGATGGGTAACAGTACAAGCTTTTCAAATACATGTCCCCATAAGAGTGTGGAGACTTTATTTTAAGTAAAATTCAATAAAATGATTACTTAGAGATAGAAGGATTCTGAACATGTGTAATCAGTGGAGAAATTCTTGTAAGGAAAACAAGACAACAAGGATGTTTTCCAGATTGTTTGCAGAAGACTGATTAGGGGTAATGTATCGGGGTGATGTTTTTCGTCTCGTTTTTCATGAGCTTGGATGTAATTGAAGGCTTGCATGCGGCTGTACACCAAAGGGCATGTGTGGGACTGTGTGGGAGTGCTTTGAGGGATTGCAAAGAGCACAAGGACACGGAGACAAACAGAATTGGGGGCTGGGCGACTCGGAAGATGCGATGCTACACGGGTGTCTATCTCCTCTGGGAACGCGAAACCGGTGAAGGGGGAAGAGAAGCAACAGACCCCCCTGATTGATCAAGTTTTTACTCCAAATGCCGAGAGGGGTCAACGCGCCGGGGTTTGGATGATGAGATTTTTGTAGCGGGAGACCTAGAAAGAAAAGGGAGCATGAAGGAAAGCCGAGGGGGAGGCTATCAGGTTGGGTTGGCGTAGATCAAGACACTCGCTTTGCAAGAGGTTGCGGAGGCAGGTGGATCTTTGACGTAGGTTTGGAAAGAGAGGAGTTTCAAGAGAGAGAGGGGAGGAGGAAGAGACAGAGAGACAGACAGACAGACAGACAGACAGACAGACAGACAGAAAGAGAGAGAGAAAGAGAGTGAGGGAGAGAGGGTGGTAGGGACAGAGGGAGTGAGAGCGAGAGGGAGAAGGAGAGAGGGGGAGGGAGGGATGGAGGGAGGGAGGGAGGGAGGGAGGAAGGGAGGCAGGCAGGCAGGGAGGCAGGGAGGCAGGTGGGCGAAGAGTACACATGAGAACAGACATGAAAACATAAGATTATGGAAGAGAAAGGGCGAAGGAACAAATATAGGCAGAAGATATTTGATAAAAGGTAAAAGGGAGAGACTAAGGTAACAAAATTGAACAGGAAGAGGCAGAAATAGAGAAAAGGTAGATAGGGGATGGTGTAAAAACAGAGAGAGAGATTAGGTGAAGGAAAGGGGTAGAAAGGACTATAATGAGACACATATATTAAAGACAGGGTTGCCCTTTTGCAGGCCAAAATATACAATTTTGGAAAAAAATACAGAAAAAAGGAGAAAATACTTTTAAAAAAATTTCCATCTCAATAATAAAGAAGGAATCTGACTTTGAGGAGAATTATATTAATCTTTAATTTCTGGTAGGTTTTAGGTGGGTCGTAAACAAGGATCCTGAAAATGTTTTTGAAGCTGTGACTGTGAAATTTCATACATGTTTTCTAATGGTATAGTGCTGATCCCTGCTGAGTTTTATGACTATTCTAAAAGGGTTCCTCTGTCTTTGAGGGAGAGAGCCTGACAGACAGACAGACAGACTGACAGAATGACAGACAAAGAAATGGGAGACAGATAGAAAGAGGAACAGAATTCAGAGAAGAATTTGTTGCTAGTTCTCATTCATTTGTGTCCATTCTCTCTATATTTGAAGGGCTTGTTTGCAAAAGGGGTTAGACCCACTTTAGACCATTCTGAGAAAATCTACTTGTTAATTGTCCTATATTGCAATATTCTTATGCGAAACTAAATCGTCATGATATACTACCCTACCATGTAAACATAAAATTGGAAATCTACCTGTCTTTGCATTCTTTAAATATTTTATAGAGCTACTTCAAATCTATACATTGAGACAACATAATCAAATTTGATGAAAAATGGATCTAACCCCTTTTGCAAATGAGCTCTTTATTTGTTCATGCTCAGATGACATGAAAGTAGTAAACGACCTCGTTTCTTGGTGTAGTTTAATTAATGGTAGAGCAAATCAAGTAATTTTGTCAATCTCTCCTACCATCACCATAGATTCAACAGTTTTCCCAGGTGATCTTAGAGCATTACTGTCTGGATTCCTGTTAATCTCTGCCGTGGGTTTGACATCAAACTACTCCCCCTTAAGGCCTCGTTGCGACACACCAAACGGTAGCCATGACAACGGTCATCCCTGTAGAATTTGGGCCATTTCAACCAATCACTGTATCCAATGATGCAACAATGCTGCAACGTAAGAAAGAAAGTTGCTTTTCGCTGACTTGCGAAAGTTAGCAGCAGATTCACCTGATGTGGAATGTACTCCTAACTGAGAGAGACGGGCATTGCAGTCCCTTGACCAAATCAACCTGTATTTGTCGGTTTGCGTGCGAGAAAATCTGAGAATTGGAGCAGTAGTTTCAGGGCAAATGAAATAACAGGGCTTGAATGTGATCCTTGTGTAACTGATACATTTTCTTCCTCTCTCAAACTCTCTCTTTCTCGTGCTCTCTGTGTCTCTGACTGTTAAATACTTCTAACCATTTTTTTTCCCATGGAGAACTGGTGTTTCTTTCCTTTGTGGTCGCGTTCCCTGATTTTGTCGCTTGGTCTCTGATGCATCTGATGATTTACGCCATTGCTGCTGTCTTGCTCTACTCTTTGGGGTATCATGAACTGGAAATGATATTGTAGGTTAACTAGAAGTTAATGTTTCATTGAATGAACAATATCACTTTCCTGCTTATCAACTTAGCAGCTCATCAGCTTTTCAGCTTATCTTTTTTAATATGCAAACGATGTCAAATTGCTGAGCTCCTGTGAGCAGTAACTGAGATAATACAGGACATTCATTTTTATAATCTTCTCTACACTCCTCTGTGGTGTGCTTATTTGTATGGCTATTAGAGCGGAGGGTGAAGGTGGGGTGTAATTGTGCCTCTCTTCTAATGCTTAGCATGGATTACCACGGCATCAAAGATACTATAATGTAACATTGTTTCCAACTCGCACGCATCCTCTCGAGTAATTATACTCCATCACTATTGGATACCGGGAGATGTCTTCTTACTTGTCTTTCATTGGGGAGAGGGGAGGGGTGAGGTGGTGGTGCAAGTCTTTAACTTCTTTATACCCTCCACCCACCTCCCTCGCCCCCCTCCACCACCCACCCATCCCCACCCTCGAGCCCTGACTCCTAGTTCCTTATGATGCATTACCCTTACCTGTCTCTCCATCACCCATCATTCTCCATTACCCTTCATTCCCTGCAACCCTGACTAATCACGCGATCTCTTACACCCTGCCCTGCTCTGGCCATAGCCATTGACCCGTCTATGTGGGCTAAACAACGCTAAAGAGAAATCAATATTGGGTGTGTTCGCATTCTGCTTTAGAAGCGATTTGATTCCGACAAGTGTTTTCAATTCAGTGCACGGTTATTTATCATCACTCATCTTTAATCCTTTGTGTGCCATGCAACATGACGCCCTATGGGATTTGTGTGTTTTTCATGTGCAAAAACACCTCACTGCCACACGAAGAGTTAAAGGTACATCCAAAATAAAATAAAAGCAATCAAAAAATGCATACAACTTTCTAATAACATTATTTGTGAAAATTACAGGGAAAAAAATCAATATTGGGTGTGTTTTTATTTCTTTTCAAATGCAATTTAATTCCGACATATGTTTTCACTTCAGTGCACTTAAATTCATCACTCATCTTTAAAAATACATCTAAATTATATGAAGCAATCAATAAATGAATGCAATTTTCAAATAACAATATATGTGAAAATTACAGGAAAAAAATCAAATGTTACACTGAGCGGGAACATTTCCTTCTTTGTGAAGACTTAACATGAATTGTAAAGTAAATAAAAGTGATAAGCTTAAACTTGAAAGGAATTAGATAACCAATGATGCTTCAGCTTTGACTGAAATCATTGAGTGAAAGTGAATGTCTTCTACAAACAGGGGGGTGATTTCCACAGTCTTGCGTGTAGCGTATTGATATGATTGATCGCTGATGGTAGCTTATGATTGCTTTGATGGATATGATGGTAAATATCTCAACATATGCTATAATCCATCCGCAAAACTCTCCCCCTGGATATCATTGCTCCGCTTTGTCAGAGTTTTGCAAAGAGTTGGCAAATTCAAGGATAAAAATTAATGTAAATTTTCAATGTGGAGCTCTTATTTGTATCCATACCTACAATTGGCCAGTTCCTGGCATCGAATCACAGTCTTTCAACCTCGTATAAACATCTCCCCTTCAGAATCGGCGTTTGCTCCGAGACAGAAACCGACCCATTCAGGACAATGCAATCCTCCACGAAGCAAAAGCAAATGCCTCCCTCGTTAGTCCGTAATGAAACAGGATCTGTTATTGAGGGCCATTCACTGCTACCTTTGGGGAGGAAGGGAGAGACGGGGTGTGGGTTACTCTTGACGCTCTTTTCCACAAATTTGCCATTGCCCCTATACATGATGAGGCATTTGTTAGTGACCTTTGTGATGAGCTCTGCATTGGTCTGATTTTACATCGTTCTGTAACCATTTCTTTGACCCACGGAGAGCAAGAAAGAGAGAGAGAGAGAGAGAGAACCACAAATCTGTGATTTCATGTTTGCTTCAGGATGATGAATGTACTGGTGCTTCGGCGGAAATGTCATTTCATGTTCCTCCTTGAAACTTGTTCAGTGAAATTTGTCTTAACGTTCTACATGGCTTGAGACGTTGTGTTTTAAGCCCCAACCACAGAGACTTGTCTGTCTGTTCATCCGTCATTTCATATCTTTTATTTCATCATTTTTTACAAAACTTTTAAAGCAGATACGAACTCATAGCGCCATCTCGAGTCCTAAAGTACTCATACCTGGCCCGTTTCCTTTAAAATGCTAATGTAGTTTAGTAATACAGACCTGCTGGAATGATACCATGCTAATTAACTACTTAAATTAATTAGCAGACTATGTATTTATAACACACAGTCAATGACTGTGTGTTTAAAAATGTATAATGATGAGGACTCCTAAGAAGCAATGCTTCTTTTGACTTTGATATAAAATCCCTTTCATGTTAATGTTTGTGCAAAAGTACACCCTTCAAACTCTCCTCTTTAGTGTAATAGAATGTCCCCGTATTGTTTGTTGTAATTGAGTTTTGCATTCTAAAGGGAAACACTACCTTAACTTCCGCACATGCCCATGGCGTCCCAATAGCCTGATCTGGCCCTTTCCGGTCTCAACTCTCTTCATGGTGCACTTTTCTGCATCTGTGATGGTATCTGATCCACTAATTGGGCTAGTTTTCTGATGTTTGTTGCAGGGAGGAGGAGTTACAAGAGAAGGAGCGCCTACAGAAACAGATTGAGATGGATAAAGACGAGCGGCATGCAAAGGAAGTCGAGAACCTTCAAGCAAGGGTAAGGAAGTCAAGAATGGGGTGGCAGCCTGGCTCCAAGACCTGGGATATTTCTATCAATCCTAACTATAAATTTGGGTCTGGTACTCACAAGACTAGTAACTTTTTCCATTTTCTGCTTTTCTCAGGTTGGAGGAGATTTCAAGGGGTGATTAGGCTACTGTAACCAGACCCGCTGATTGAAAAGTTTGGATTAGACAAGCGGATTAGCAGAGGGAAGGATTTAGAAAGATGTGAACAGGAGGAGAGAAGGAAAATAAAGATGAGAGTATAAAAAGAAAAGGCTACTGTAACCAGACCCACTGATTGAAAAGTTTGGATTAGACAAGCGGATTAGCAGAGGGAAGGATTTAAAAAGATATTAGCAGGAGGAGAGAAGGAAAATAAAGATGAGAGAATAAAAAGAGAAGATAAAGGCTTCTGCATTACTTGAGTGTGCATTATGTGAAATGATACATGTTATTGATTTATTGTACCCATATATGCAAGATGTCTCATTTCTCCCTTTCATCTGGTTTGGTGTAGATACAAGAGTTGGAGACGTCGGTCAGTGGGCAGACAAAACTGACCAATGGCTGGACAGTGGCAGCCCCCACGGTGGCCATAGTGGGGGAGTCCCCCTCCAGCTCTCCAGACAATGGGGGTAAGTAGGCTGGACAGGGGCGTAGCCATAATAGATGGGGGGGCACTACAATTTGATTTCATAACCAAAAGGGTCTGTTGTATTATACAGTGGAACAATACAATTGCAATAACATACAGTCTCATGCATTTCTAGAATGATTGAAATTGGATGTGTGTATGTACTGAAAGTGGAAGTGAATGTTGTTGCAAGACTGAAATACAAGACGGATAGCTAGACTAGAGGATGATGTTAAGATGAAATATAAAAAGTGCATACAGTGGAGCCTGGGAACAACGATATGAAGCAGGTCCTGTTTCAACTGTGTTCTCAGATTTGAGCTGATGTTGAGGCATCAGAAATAACTTCTAAAGTCTGCTAAATGCTTAACTGTGAGCTTAGCTATTTGCTGTGCGCTTTATAGCAAAATTAAACTCTTATGGGTAGTTAGAATTTCAGCAGAAGTCAGCAAAAAAAAAAGAATTTTGCATCAGTAGACTTTCTGCTCTCATGATTTCTTTGCTATCATCTGCCAAAGTAGAATAGTTGTGCAAAGAGTGCTAATGAGAATGTGTCACCAAAAGACAGCTCGAAAATAAACACTAGATTGAGTCTGATAGTGTAAGATGCATAATCAATAGACCAATGCCTTGCTATTGATTGGCCTAATGGCTTAATTTGGGGTCATTCAAGCAATGGATACTAGCACAGTTCTAGCTGACTTTGTAACAGATTGAAACCTAATCTTCTTGTTAGTGTGTTTGAAGAAAAAAAAAATGCAATGTTGCTATTGCCTATATTTCATGGTGGAATTTGACATTATGTGCACGGATTTATGTCTAGCTACTAGATGTACTTGTATATCCCACATTTTTATTTGAAGTACAATTGGTGGATCATATATTTGCACTTTGAATATATTCATACTTTATTTATGTTAAATGCGATGTGGTTTTTGTTTCATATGTATATATTATGATTTCGTAGTCAGTATTAAACACCTAGCTCATACTCATCTCTATGCACGTTCCAAACACCGACAATTTCTGTGTAAATGTATGATGATGATGATGATGCTTGTGCTAAAATAGTTGTGAACCTGCGTAAATTCATTAGCGGTTTACATGTGCCTGAGGGACGTGAAGGAGATGGATTAAATGACAAGGGTGATACTCTGATTCTCGCTCCCAAATCATGTGATCATTGACCATTTTACACCAGAGAAAGTGCAGCTCTGACGAGCTCTGACGAGTTGGTTTGTGTTATAGGTACCACAATGCACCAGTGGAACGTAGATTTCAAAGGTTTAAAGAAAAAATTAGAAAATTGAACACACACAAAGGTGATGATTATTTTGTGTATTGGTTTTGCATTGGCTGAACCTTCTGTTGTGTGTATGGCCAATTTTAGGTACCACAATGCATCAGCAGGACGTAGAGTTTAAAGGTTTAAAGATAAATTAGAAAATTATACACACAAAGATGATGATTATGTTGCTTATTGGTTTTGCATTGGCTGAACCCTCTGTTGTGTGTATGTATGGCAGATCCCTGTTGTCCAGATAGTTGCTATGGTAATGGTGGTATGTTTTGCATCATCATGAAAGTAACATTATTATAGTTTCATCTGATAATCTTAATGATGTATTTAGTCATGAATAACTAGGTCATATCATGATGAAATTAAAATTAACAACAAAATATAACAAGACTTTACAGTAATGTAATCATGAGCCTTAACATCATCACTGTCATCATTATCATTATGATCACCAACTACATGTTCATCATCAACATAATCACAATCACTATCATTACATCACCATCACCATTGCCATCATTATCATCACATCTTCCGTATCACCATCATCATCATCATCATCATCATCATCATCATCCTTATCACCAACAACATCATCATGGTCATGGTAACCACCATCATTATCATCCTCATAGTCATCACAATCCTTATCTTTATCATCATTACCATCATCACCATCACCATCATCATCACCATCATCACCATCATCACCATCACATCATCACCATTACCATTACCATTACCATCATCACCACTATCACATCATCACCATCACCATCACCATCACCATCATCATCATCATCATTATCACCATCGCCATCACCATCATCACCACCATCACCATTACCATCACCATCACAACCATCACCTCCATGATCACCATGCCCATGACCATGACCATCACCATTGTCACCATCATCACCATCATCATCGCCATCATCATCACCATCATCACCATCATCACCACCATCACCATCATCACCACCATCATCACCATTATCACCATCATCACCATCATCACCATCATCACCATCATCACCATCATCACCATCATTACCATCATCACCATCATCACCATCATCACCATCACCATCACACCATCGTCACACTACCACCTCAACCATCATCACTATCACCACCACCATTATCATCACCATCATCACCACCATCATCACCATCACCACCATCATCACACCATTATGACCATCACCGTCATCATTATCATCATCACCATCACCACCACCACCATCATCACACCATCATCACTCCACCATGTCACACCACCATCACCATCACCATCTCTACCATCATCACACCATCATCACACCATCATCACACTATCATCACACCACCACCACATCACCACCACCATTATTACTCCACCATCACATCACCACCACCATCATCACACCATCACCACCATCACCATCACCATTACCATCATCACCATCATCACACCATCATCACACCACCACCTCATCACCATCACCATCATCACCGTCACCATCACCACCATCATCACTCCACCACCACCATCACCATCAAATTCATCACCACCATCACCATCACCATTACCATCATCATCACCACCATCATTACATCATCGCCGTCACCATCATCACCATCATCATCATCTCCCACTGCTTCATCACCATGGTCACCACCACCATTATAGTAATCATCCTATAAATGCTCATCTTCACCACTACCTGCATACTAAGGATCACTCATGTTACACTACATCGACCATCAACAAGAATGAAATCTTTACATACAATCTCAATCTCAAGAGAACCACCCTTAATTTTCTTCTTTCCAAGAATCTTCATCTCAAAATAAATCTTATTCTTCTTGACTATCCGCCCACCTTGTATCCAGGGGCTATTTTTTCCACCTTTTTTTTCAATCGAGGAACAAAGACGTACTTTCCCGCTGGTTTTTTTTCTTCAAATTGATTCATGACTATTTCCGAGGGTAGAAAAATAAATGATAGCGTATCATTGTAGATGAGGCCTTTCTATGAATTCCCCCATGGCAAAAGAACGGTGTTACTATGATTGACCTAATCATTTGACAATAACCAATGATTTTGTTCTGCATGCATTTGAAAGGCTTGACATTCTTGCCATGAGCGTATCCAATATATTAGCTAATAATGACTTTAGGGAGAATATCTCTCTTCCTTCGATGGTTGTCTTTCCTTTGCAATTCTTGGGAAGGGCATTAATAATAGAGCTTTTGTGCTGAAACTGATTTTAAAACTTTCTTTGTGTGCAGGAGCTTATCAGTCAGTCATTATATAATGGCTTTCTTTTCATTAGGTGTTTCTTTCTTGCATGCTCATATCTCTCTGGTTGGCGGTGGAATGAAAATTGCTCAGTTTTCACAGCAAAGAAAATGCCAACTTGCTTATCTTTCCATCTAGATGAAGATGTAATCCTTCTCAGAGAAGCTCAAGTCCCTTCCTTTGAGGAAATATTGGAATCACAGGGAAAGGATTTGATAGTAGATGAGACTTCAGAAGGTATGCCAGAGCTCAAATATCTTCCAGCAATTGCTGTTTTCCCCCCTTTCCCTTCCCCCTTTCCCCTTCCCTCTTTCCTCCACCCCCTTCCCTCTTCCCCCCACCCCCTTCCCTCTTTCCCCCTTTTCCCTTGTCCACCTTTCCCCCTTTCCATCTTTCCCCCTTTCTTCCTTTTCCATATCTTTAACCTACTCCCATTTTGTTTTTTCAAAGTGTCTAACCCAATCTTAAAAATTCTAACATTCAATTCACAGCATGTTCACACTGGTACATTCATAACCCTTTACTTAAAAATCTAAACAAATGTGCAATGTGAATACGCCTATAGCTTCAGACTAACACATGTTCAGATATGAGCTCTTCAAATGCATCTTATGTAAACAAACGCACCTTTCCACTAACCTAACCTTAACTACTAATCACAATTTCCTGCTCATAAAAACTATCCATTAAGAGCGTCAGTTTGGTATATATCTTTATATCGAAACACAAAAATTGCCTCATATCGTTCAAGCATGAATTCAATATGTAGTAATTTCATTCAGTCCAGTATGTGCTCATTTTTTAAATTCAGAATCTTGTATGCAAAGAAACAACCGTATGATGAACTCATAAAGTCGGCATTAATCAAAAAGAGGATTTTCAATAGTTAAAGATACTGAATTATACCAATTTATAACCAAACATCAATTTTTGTTATTGTGATTTACAAGGAAAGAGACTAAAATCTTTCTGAAGGTTTAAAACTTGGAATCATATAATAATTACTAGCAAGTGTCAATTAGAAAGATTTTTTTCTGAGTTTTTTTTTCAGCTGATGCCAACAGTTGTCCAAAACAAGAAGCCGTCAATTTTGTCACATTTGCATATAAGTAGTTCACCTTTTCAATCTTAAAGACACAATTCTATTCAAAAGTTAAAGTATGTAAACACTCATTCTTGAAAGACACCTTGTAAATCCAGGACTTAGATTTTTATACCCAAAAAATGTGCTTTTTCAGGAAATTCCCTGCTTTTTATCACTCTTTGCATCCATCGTGGAGGATGTTATTGTGACTTACGTGTTCCTTGCATGCTGCATTGCTTTACGCATCTTCTTCTTGCTCATCGCTGCATATTTCCAGCATTTTTCAAACTCAATAACACACATTTCATCTGTTATCCTTTTTTGAGTGCTGTACTCTTACCAGTCATATAAACTGTTCTTGCTGTCTGTACCTTATAATAAACTTCAGACCAATCAAATTAATTCCAACTCCTTCTACATAACACTCTAGATGCTCCTGCATACAGTGTGAATATTTTTGGTGCAAACGAGTTCACATATTCATGATATACCTGATACTTCACTTTAAAGCAGATTGAAGCAGATACACATAATTATTTTAAAGATCTGGAAATAGCATTTTGAAACTTATTGCAAAAGACAAAAGAAAAGTTTGTGTTTTCATACATATATTTTCATTCAGGTATTATATAATTATTCTCACATATACTAGTGAGTTGTTCATATTTTAAAGAGATATTCACACACAATGTGCAGTCGGATTGACTTAATTGCTCACAAATATTATTTTGCTGACAAAGAATTTTCTGAAATTTTACTTCACAATTATTCAAATATATCATTATAAATACTTTATAAAAATTTAAAATAAATGCATTCTTACACTGTAAAACTGAAATTCATTATTATTTCTTTAGTAAAAGCAACAAGCTATCATGCTGCATCTTTTCTGTCAAGCAATGTCTGAAATGTTGCAATCCACAATCTAAACATTGTTGCTTCTTCTAAACGAACTGCTTCTCTCGTTCATGTGTCTCCTTTTCCCGTTTATCCTGCGTTTGCAGCATCTACTCCCGTTGACGTATCACTTTTATTTACCAAATTGTCCCGTTGTTGCCTCTCTACTCAAAGCTCTTCTTTTCTCTGTTTTTAGTGATGTCAAGTATGTATGTGTTTCCTACTCGTATATGTAAATATGTGAGGTATGTTTGTACATATTTGTCTGTGCATATGTGTGTACACTATACATACTCATGTATGCGTCAATGTGACAAATTGTATTTGTGAAGTAACATCATTTTGCATCATTTAAAAATCTCTACAAATATCAAATCTTTCCTGAAGTGGCATATTTAAACAATTATTGTATATTTTCTGTACAGAAGTTGCCTGCAAGTTCAGACATACTTTTCATTGTGTTGTTGTAATCCAAAAGTTGATATCACATATAGCATTGGAATACATGGATGACATCAAATTGATTTATAAAAGTATTTATAATGTCAAATCTACAATGACTGTTTATTTATTGATTATGCCATCTGAACTGTGTAAGGAATATATGGTTCAAATGAGTACATTGAAGTCTATCTCACAAACATATCAATAACGAGTACAAAATCATTGCAGAGTATACAAATTGGATTGAATTATCTTTATCTCCTGAAACTTATCCATATTTGTCTATAGTTTGCAATAAGACATGTTCATGCATATACTGTCTTGAAACCTGAGCATTTCATACTCCAATGTATCACCTGCACAAAGTGCTATTAACACAATAATCAAACACCAAAACGATTAACAAGATCTTTAAATATGACCCTCCCTTTCCTTCAGTGTCTTGTTTACATTCATTACATTATTTAACCCGTTGTGTGACAGACATACCAAAGATATTTAGCGTTTGTGCATATTTCTAGTGCAAAACTGCTAAACTGAGGGAGAAAATGTTCCATTAATGTTGTTATTAATGATTGTTTGTATCGTATGCTGTTGTATTTATGTAAGTTTGCTTGTCGATAAACCCCCCTGTTCTCCTCTTCTTCCTCCTCCTTCTGTTATCTTCCTTTCATTTCATTGGTCATGTTTAGACTAACCCCAATCATAGCACTCATACTATATTATGTTACATTTCTTTCATTCTGTTTATTAACTTTTTGGTATTATTTCTATCATTTCCTTTGTTTATACAATTCTTCTTTCTTATCTCATTTATCCATATCGATTCTCCATTGTTTCATTTTTCTCTCTTCATGAATTCATTTTTGTTTTCCTTTATCTGATAAGTTCTTCTTCTCATCTCATCCTTTGTCGTCATGATATCATATTATTTCACTTATTTCATATCTGTCATTATTTTCATGTTAAGTAATTTTCTTTGATCATCCCACCATTCTTTTAAATCCTATTTCCTAATAGAAAGTTAATTCTTCTTCTGGGATCTTTTTTCTATATCACTCTTCATATTCAGTCGTTTTATTTTTCTTGTGAGCCTTTTTCATAAACTTGAGCAACATGCAAGTCCTCTATGATGATAAAACCACAACTCTCACATAAATCAATTGGAAATTATAGTGATCAGAGCATTAAAATGTATTTCACAAATACACTGTATGACAATCAAATTGCGGGGACTTCTTTTCAATTTCTTTTCAATTATATTGTGCACCATATCCTTCTAGAAATTCAAATTTTCACAGGGTCTCTTGGTATGGAGGGGGCTCTTTTTTTGCTTTGTCCTGAGCCCTCATGATTTTTTTCTCACTGACACTGATTGCTATATCTCACATGCAAAACATGCTATAGGATGTTGAACCCTTTATTTACAACGTCCCCATCTCTTCATTTTTAAAAAGAAAAGTCCGTTAGCTCCTAGAGACCAGGTCGTGCCCAGTGATTTCACTGAGCGATTATTCTCAACAGAAAAATAATATCTGAAAATTCTTCATATTACTGAAACTTTATTCAAAGAAGAAATAATATGATGTGGAGACTAATTGACTAATACGCTTTTTACATTGCGTCTTCTTAGCCCTGTACTATCGTTAGCCTCGTACTTTCCTTAGCTCTGTACGAATTTCTGTTTCTGTTTACAGTGGAGCTTTTAGCCCTGGTTTTACAGGCATGGCACTGCAATTGCGGGGCTAGCCCTTCTATTTTGCAGGGCCAAATAGTCCCGTACTATCGGTGGGGCTAGCCCACTTTGGTAAAAACCAATGTAAACAGAAAAAGGTCCAAACTTAGCCCCAGCTATTATACAGGACTAAGGAAAATTTTGCCAGTGTAAAAAGCATATGAGTGTTTCTGTTTATGCACTGGTGTACTACAACTACCTTTCTCCCCATATTATTATGGTAAATAAGCGCAGTTGATCCAAACCTTGTGCACAGTGGGTTAAACTCAGAAAAGTATCCAAACAATCCTCATATGAAGCTAGTTTCTGATTGGATGAGACGAGCTTGCAGTTGCTTTACAAGTTTTATGAAACAGGCCTCATCATTCATGACTCCCTGTCTATCCATGTTCCTCTCTCTCTCTCTCTTTCTTCGGTCTTTTAAGTACACTATCATTTTCTCAACCACCACTACCATTATTAACACGTATTATATAATTCATGAACGAACAGACTTTGAATGGGACTTCGACATGGGGCAACTTATATGTGGTAAGGAACCATGCAGCAAACAAGCGAAATAATATATCAAAGTTTGATTAATAAAAAGCTGACGAGTTTAAATGCATGGCATGCGAGAATGAGTGCTGTTAGTATTATCTGTGATGTTGATTCCAGAATGTTGGAATGTTTAACTCGACGTGTGGCTTGTTTTGAGTTTGGTTTAGGCGACTGTGCATGATTGTATGGAGTTTATGCCTGTTTAGTTTGCAGACACATAAACATGTATACCCTCCCATCTCACATACATGTACATATACAATAACTTTGGCCCTGTTGCATAAAACTTACCATTAATGATAACTCTATCATCCATGGTAACTACCCCATGGTATCACCACTCAACAGTCAATCAAATTCAAGATTTCCATAGAAGGTGCCATTGGAATCAAAGTGCCATTGATGGTAAGTATTATGCAATAGGGCCCTGGTTAATCTCAGGCAAAACAAGCTGCTCATTGATTAGAAAGTCATTAAAATCAGCATGTACCAATAGTTTATCAAACATCTGTCATTCTTGTGATATCCACGGATGATTTAGGATAATGTGGTTAATTGTAAATTTTCTGGATAGCTATCGTGGCATCATAAGAAAACATACATGTAGAACATAATAAAAACATATTGACTCAGAAAATAGAGGCGTCCATTTTTACATCATTTTACGCATCATGTGCCTGCTCTTAAGCTCTGCATCACGTTTGATATTAAGTTGACGTCGAAATGGAAGAATTTAGCTACACATTTTGTGAAAAGTTTAGAAGGGATGATATTTCAGTATGTGTATGCCGTCCATTTCTACTTCCCAATCATCAACTCCCGGCCATCACAACCATCAACCCAATCACAACCTCCACACTCATGTCATTTCACAGATATTTCCTCCCACCGATGAATTAGCGGTTGAATTCAGTGGTGCTTTAATCGAGTTGTTTTTTACCATGTACATGTCTGTTGTTGTATTTACAGTGCATGTTTTTCAATGTTTTTGTTTTATTTTCAGCTTAATCATGGAATTGTGTTTATAGATTTGTTTTGATATTTGCACTCCTGTCTTGCTCAAGATTTAAGTTACATTCATATATTTTTTTTATCCTTTTCCAGGAAAAGTATGATAAAGGAGTCAGTTATGTCATTCTGTTTGGAGACTTTATGTTAATGTTCTTTATTTTGATATGAAGTTTTGCTTCAAATGTTTTTTTGCAGCTTATTCACAGGCTTGTATAATGTTACTTATTTTCCACAAATTTTGCCACTATGTTATTGTGCTTTTTCAGTGTATGGCACCAAGCTGTATGCGATGGCATTTTATGTCTATGCCAGATACAAGTATCGAGTGAAATTATGTGTATTCTACCAACATTTGGTAAAAGTCTGTACATATATGGATTAACCATCTATTTGAAGTGTTTTTAAAATACAATTAAAATGTCTGTAATATCAAGACATGAGAAGAACAAACAACGACAATCGTATTTAACTTTTATAGAAGTTGAAGTGGATGGAATTTGCATTTTCCTGTCTTTTGCCCACAAGTTGTTTGCTGATAATGTTAAGCATATTTGCTTGGCAACTGTAAAATCCACAATTGAACCCGATTCAATGTGAAGTTTGATTTTTAAAAACTTGACAGCAGTTGTGTTTGATAAGTAAAGATTTACATGGGATGTTTAGAGGATTTGTGTGTATCTAGGAAAATAGGCCTTGTTGGATTGTGTTGGTGGAGAAGTAGATAGTTGTCATTGTTTCTGGAAGAAAAGTATTGCAATGTACCATTATATTATATCTGCAGGAAAAAAATACAGGTAGTCTTCTGTTAGTAGTAATATTTCAGTGTAGAATTAGTTGAGAAATCAGAGCAGTATTATGTAGATATGTTGTGGGTTTCACAAGCAATATATTGCACATTTACACACTGTATCAATGTATTTAGTTATGCAGTGTGGAGTTAAATTTTGTATTCAGCCATACTGATTGTTTCTTGTACTAATATAGATTTTTAGGAAAAATTATCTGTGTGTCCATACACTCATAAATGGAAACATAATTAATGTGCATAAATGTTAGTAATGAAGTAGAGTGGTCCCCAGTATGGAAAAACACTTAAGTCAACATGTCAGGTCCAGAAAGTAATTATGAACCGTGTTCTAATTTACTGTTCTTCGTGTATCAATGCTATCATTCTTATTGTCGTTCCTTTCTTTGATCCGCGTGTGCCAGCACAGATATTTAACAAAAGTGACATTCTACCTGTGTAAAAGATGTGCTGGATCATGTTGCATATAGATTTTCAGTTATTTTAACTTGCCATTAATGCTAACTACCATGGCAACAGCCAATGAGCTCTCATTATTGCATCTGTTGCCATAGTAGTTACTATAAATGGCAAGTTACAGTAATTTTAAAACCTTTATGCAACATATCCCTCAACACTGCCCTGGGTAGACGAGACAGTGAGGGTTTGAGAACAAACATGTGACTCCAACTTTGCATTTACATATTTTCATGAATGGCGCCCTCGCTCAACCATACCTTCCTCCATCTCCCTGCAGCACCCCTGCAATCCGCCGCACCGCTCTCCAGACACCAGCCCCCCCTGGTAGGAGCCGGGGAGGGGGACGAGGATGACCTCTCGCTGGATGGATCAGACAGTGACCTCTCGGGCACTGAAGGCACCTACCATATATCAGGACTTCCTGACGATGATGATGATGAGGAGGAGGAGGAGGAGGAGAATGGAGAAAGGGCTGACATCATTGGCAGTAATCTAGCAGATGAGGTGTGATCAACAAATATGAAAATTATCTCTCCTCTTTCCACTCTTTCATTTCCAATTTTCACCCCATAAGTGGGTCAAGTATCCAGAAAGAATACAACAGCATGGTGTTACCGAAAGGCTTACTATCTAAATAGTATCTATTTGAAATTTGGTGTCATTCTCCTTTGTCATGACTTCACACATTCTTACAATGCATAAACAGTGGAGCTGAGATGGACTGCAATCAGTGCAGACGGCTTGAGAGTTGCAGCCTCTACATAGAGCCTTACTACTTAATTCACAAAGTTAAACCAAATTGAACAGTATTTCCCCTTTCTAGTATTAAAGTCTGTGAAGATTGGTGGATATTATAGCTACTGGCGTCCAATGGAAATCCTGGAAATGGTCGGTTTGTAGTCATTTTGACACTCCAACACAAAGTGTTAGTGACATCATGTTTTCTGGTTGTCTGTCCGTTCACTAGCAAACATATTTCTAGTGAAACAGTTTCAACCAAAATTGGCTTAAAGGGATTAATTATTACTAGGAGAAGATGTTTATGTATTGGGGTCAAAGGTTCAGGTAATAATAACAGCAATATGCTGTAAAACCATCACTCCTTCTTTCTAATTCCTATCTTCTATTTGTTATTCTCGGATCCTCTGTTTTTAGGTGTTTGGTGCTCTGATGCCCAGGACAGAAATTCTAGACACCAGCATTGAGCGCTCCAAGATCTCCTTGGTAACAAACTCTGACAGCCAATTGGCCAGGAGAAGTCGACCATCGCTCTCACATCTCAGGGATAGGGCCCAGTCCAGCACAGAGGTATGGAGAAGAAGAGGAGAAGAAAGAGAAGAATAGGAGGGAGAGAAGAAGGGGGAGGAGAATGGGAGAATAAGGGGGAGAAGTTGGAGAAGGAGAAGAAGAAGAGAAGGGAGAGAAGAAGGGGGAAGGATGAGAAGGGGAAATGGCATGAGAGGAAGAGGGGGTGGGGAAGGAAATGTGGAAGATTGGCAACAAGGTGTCTGGGACCAAGTACTATAACTTTTGACATCAACAATTGAAAACTATGTATAAAAAAAGAACACCACATGAAAGACCTCATTTCTGAATGAGATGAATCCATTTTGAGCATTTAGTGATATGTATTGCCTTCATAATGATTTTTCAATGCAGGAATAAGGGTCAAATAATCAATAGATCTTCAAACAGGCAATGCATGATAGGGTTAAAATCCCACTTTTGCTCTTTGAATTGGCAATGATTATTGTTCTAACTTAAATGATTGTTGCCAAATGAAGTTGCCCATGAACGTTTTGAGGGGTAATGATTGCAGTCTTTACAAAACATCTTAACTTTCTTGAAATTTGTCACATCTTGCTTAAACTTTCAACAATCTACATCTTTGATTTTTCTGAAGATTTTAATTTTATTGCCACGGTTGCGTCTTTTCTAGATCATGGATGAGCTTGTGCCCACAAAACAGAGCCCTGTGATGGCCCGCAAAGCCAACTCCGTGTCATCCTTGGCCCCACCACCTCCGGCAGAGCGCACCCAGATGGTCCGTGTCCTTCCCACAATGCCCCCTGTTTCCACCAAGCCCAGCGAGGCGGCCAGGCAGCACGGCGCCAAGCCCGCATCCCCGCAGCTGGGCCGCGTAGGTCAAAGGTCACCACCCAGGTCACCAAAGGCCGGCCGCTCGATCGCCTCGGAGAAGTGAGTATAGCATGCAGACATTTTTCCTTGCCCTAGTTTGATATCCTTTTAACCTTCTCAGTCCCATGCATAACAAAAGAATGAGGTTTTCATAGCGTTGTACTCATAGGGTTAATACATGTACCTCATGTTTATACATATACATGAAACTTGAGATCAACTGAACAGCTGACTGCGATTGATTGCAATCATGTGAGTGCATGATTGCCCCTTATTGTGTGCAAAGGCCTAGAACTGACTGCAAATTATTGTGATAAGTTGCACTCACTGATAGATTGCAGTCACAGGAACATATGATTGCAATTAAATGTGTGCATACACCTACATGTAGAACTTGACTGCAGTTAATAGTAATTCATGGCAATCAGTGATTGCCATCTCTCTGAAACTGATCTCAAGTTCCATTGTACCCATGTCTTAAGATCATTACTATCATACGAGCTCATTTTTTGTTCAAAACTATACTTTTATATATCAAATATATGCATCACTTCATTTTTACTTCATCTTTTTTTTTTCTATTTATTGGGGGGAACCTTAGAAATCTTACATCATTTTTTAGATATCTGTATTGAAACAAATTTAAGAACTTGTGTATTACAGGTGATATTGTGTCTATGGTTGTGTTTGTTTTGGGAAAACAGGATGTAATTTATTTGGAACAAACTGGTTTAACCAAGTAACTTGTGTATACCTGTGCTTTTCATGTAATTGTTGCCAATTACGATGTACTAATGGCTTTATCCATATTCTTTATTAATATTAATCTTGTATTAATTTATTTGCCTATTCCTGTAATTTTGATATGTTTTTATGAAATTCCTTTTAAATGTCCATAATCATTTAAAACACATTTCTTTCATTTCTGCTCTTACAATATTTTTTTCACAAAATATGTATTCATACTTAATCCTTCTTTAAACCAAGCTGCCAGTCGTAATATATAATCAAATCTTATAGGCCTGAATTCGCAAAGGAGTATGGATTTAATCCACGGTTCAAGCAAATTTTGTGGCATATATGCAAATAAGTATGCTTGATTTAGTGCATACACTTCAAACTTATCCAGTAATGAATGTGCACGCTCTGTGCAGGGTGCTAAGTTCACACTACCGGTAGTCACTATGGTTTACACCATGTTTAGACCATGGTTTAAGCAATTTGATTTAAATAAACCATGGTAACTCTCATGAATTTACATGTAGCACCGCACGCTGTATGTGCTTGATTACTATTGTACCTGACTGAAGTGTACGCGCATAATCAAGCATACATTTCTGATTATACGCAACAAAATTTGCATAAACCGTGGTCTAAATCTAAAATTCCTTTGTGAATTTGAGCCAATGTCTTTTATGTAAAGCAAGATGGCGCTCTTGTATGTTTTACCGTCACCACCGTTCATTTGTCACCGCTCTCTGTATCTGTCTTGTATGTTTTCCTTTCTTCATCAAACCCTGGGGTGCCTCCTCTGTATCTAACTCATTTTACAGAATCTACTACAATCCCTGGATAAGAAGGTAAACCGAGACTTGTAGAACAAGTTTGTGACAAAAAAAAGAAACATAGAGATGTGTGTAAAGATTTGTACACATGTTCGTGACCGCTCTCTGTTTGGTGTCAAAGCAAAAGTGATTCCCGCAAATTATCTAGTACTGTACAGCTATATAAGCCCCGCTCTAACTAGTTTTAATACACAATGTTAACCCTTAACGTGCCCTGGATGCTTTTTTTGCACAAAGCTCACCGAGCAACAGTTAGTTCAGGCACACAAAGGCCCAAATGTACAAAAGCGTTTTAAATTTAGACCACGGTTTAAGCATATTTTTGTGGCATAAAAGCACATAATTATGCTTGATTTAATGCGTATGAATGGCCTATGTTTGAAAATGAATGGCCTATGTTTTGTGAAGGGTGCTTTATTTATGCTAGTCATTATGGGTTAGACCATGCTCAGACTACAGCTTATTAAAATTAATCTAAATAAAACCATAGTAATTAAAGCATGAATTTAGCACCCTATGCAAAACACGCGCATTCATTCGTGGATATTTTTGAAGTTTACATGTTAAATCAAGCACACTTATTTGCTTTTATACCCCATAAAATTTGCTAAAACTTGGTCGAAAACTTCTTTGTGAATCTGATCCATTGGGTTAATGAAGATGCCAAAAAAAAAATCACCACCCAATGAGTTTAGTATTAGGCTAAATGTGTAGCTGATCCATCATTAACAGTACATTTGTACCTGTGATAGAAAAGCTGCCTGACGGTGTTTCACCAAGCTGTTCGTAAGTTACGAACGACTTTACGAACGACTGGTGATCCCTTCTTGTGCTAAATGCAATATCACACTTAGTTCATTGAGAATCTGATTTAGCACAAGAAGAGATCACCAGTCGTTCGTAAAGTCATTCGTAACTTACAAACAGCTTGGTGAAACACCCCTCTGTATTAACAAAAGTTTAGAGATACAGATAGGCTGGAAGATGAAATAGAAGGGTGGGAGGAGGTAGGGCAAATGGGGTGTTGTTCTTTACCATCATTGATATAACTATACTCTCTTAACTTAACTTCTCAAAGGATAGATTTACTGAGATGAGGTTAACTGAATAGATAGAGGGAAAACTGAAATGCTTATAGTATTTGTTTTTACATGTATAGCCTTTCTAATGAACAGAGAAATATAACTACATGTAACAGTGTCACTTTTGACTGCTAATAGCTTACTAGACATGAACTACAACGTAATATGATTATTAGTCCTAAAATTTATATAAAATACTTTTGAACGACACGATTAGAACTAGGATGAAAGATTTGAGAGATCTTATAAGATTGGCATTAACGCAGTGTTTATTGAGGTTATTTAGGAGACATCTGCACCGGCACTAGAAATATAGGTATTTGTATATGATACATGCATATAGTGAAGGTAGAGATCAACTTAACAGTGCTTACAATCACTGACTGCAATCAATTGCAATCGGGTAAGAAGTCAATTGCAATCAATAAGTACAATTGTATGGAGTTGATTGCTTTTGATTGCAATCACTGGAAAGTTGATATCAGGCTCATCTGTCAATCTTATCGAGTTGAGTCTCAGATGAAATGCACAGTGCTTGCAATCAATATGTATGAATGTATGGAGTTCATTGCATTTGACTGCAATCAAGGTGCTTTGATTGCATTTTATTGCGATTGATTGCCATCAGTTATTGCAATCATTGTGCAGTTCATCTGAGACTGTACTGTTTGTTATTTCTGTTTTTCCCTCCCTTTGTGTAACATTGGTCTTGTGAGCTTGCCAAGTACTGCAGTATTGTTACTATGTTGTATACAATGTGATTGTCACTAGTGTTGGTGTTTATACATGTATATAAAAGTGTTTAGTCTGTCAAGTGTTGGTAGAGCTTTTAAAGATAAAGGATGGTAATGTTAAAGATTAGAGAGTCAATAATTGTAATAATAGTAGTAGTAGTAGTAGTAGTAGTAGTAGTAGTAGTAGTAGTAGTAGTAGTAGTAGAAGTACATGTAGCAGCAGCAAAAGTAGTAATTGAAGCAGTGAAATGATTATCATTGTTAGTTGTGGATGTATAAGTGTAGTAGCAGCAGGGAGCTGATTGCATTTGATTGCAATCAGCTGCGACGTTGATCTCAGGCTCTACTGTAGGAGTAGTACAAGTAGAATTAGTACATGTAGTAGTAGTTGTTGTTGAAGAAGAAGTAGTAGTGGTAGTAGTAGTAGTAGTAGTAGTAGTAGTAGTAGTAGTAGTAGTAGTAGTAGTAGTAGTAGTAGTAGTAGCAATGTATGTCTCAGGTGAACAGATAAAATGTAGGCATATCAAGTTTCATTTTCTACAGGGAAGTAAACTCTACAGTAATTGTAATGTTTCAATAATGACATGCAAAATGTTGAAATTTACACCCTGCGTGTCAATCAATTTGTTGTGATTAAGACTGAATGCCTAATTACTGCCTCGCACTGTAGTATTATAAAATTAGTGTTGATATACATGTAAGGTATGTCATGTACAATATATGGTATAGTAACCGTGATGTCAACTCCATTTGCGTGAATATGATCACAATTAACCACTTGAATTATTGATAAGTATCTTGATTTTCAATTAACCACTGAATTATTGATCACCTGTTTGATTTTGACCCTGGAATAGCCGACACTATTTCCCGTAAGTTTCACATCTCCCTCCTCATCCCCCCAAAATAAAAAGCTGTGAACCTGCTCTAATTTCAGCTATGCCTCCTGCTGTATCAATATCCAGATTGCCTAGAAAAAAAAATATTGCCCAAAGAAAGTGTAATGTTACCATAGAACATGCATGTTTTTTTTTTTTTTTTATTAAATAATGGCATCATACCCAACTGTTCATGTACCAGCTATGTATCCCAGTTTTTTTGTTAGGTATATTAATTTGAGGTTTAAGTTCTGTAACCCTTCCTACTGCCATTTTTGTAGATTATTTATGTGTGTCTGTATGTCTTAGAGAGAGAGAAAGAGAGAGAGAGAGAGAATGAGCAAGAGAGTGTGATAGAGAGAAAGACAGAGAGAGAGAGAGAGAGAGAGAATGAGCAAGAGAGTGTGATAGAGAGAAAGAGAGAGAGAGAGAACATGTGTTTTTATGATCTTTGTGTTTTGTTTCCCTTTGTTTCAATTAGAGAGCTCTATTAACCACATTCTAAGATTATGTATGGAACCTTTTTCTGATCAATGTCAAACATCCAGTTTTGTTTCAAAGTATTTACAAATTAGTTAAAATCTTTAAAGATATTGAAAATTCAAACTCAGATTTTTTTGACCTCCCAATACTAATCATTTTTGGACACCTCCACTGCTAATCTTTTTTTTTAAATTCAAAGTGCAACAATAATGCCTACCCCAAAAGCTTTCAGCTGTAATTCATATCAAAGTGTGTCCGTGCTCTTGAAGTCCATGTTGTAAACTTGTGTCGAATAGCGATATGAACTCCATACAAACCTAACATCTTGTTTCCATCACATACATTTCCCTTTCCTCTTTGTGTCATAGGATTCTTTGCTTTTTGTAACCTTACTTTTATTAAATATATGGAGAGTATGATTTGCCTATTATTTTGTTTCATACTTGTTTGGGCTCTTAAAATATTGCCAAAAAAAGAATATTCACTAGTGTGTCTACCCATTTTTACCTTCTTTTAGCATTCTGGTTGTTCTTCAACAAATGATATTGCAGTCAGCATGTCATATCTTACAGTTACCATTTTATATCATTGATTTAAAGTGATTGATTTGTAGGTACTGTAAAATTATCATTCTGTACCTCACGTTTTGTTAATAGTCATGTGTATTAACCGTGTGTATGTCATTATAATCTGTTTGTGTTACTAATGCAGAAATGTGTCAAAAAATTAATATGGAACTACTAATGCTGTAGTAGGCAACATATATGTAGATATAGAATTATAAATTATTTAATTTCAACTCTTCTTTACCCATTCCTCTCAGCTTATGCAAGGAAATTGTGCTTATTTTCCCAGTTGATACTTTTGCGATTTAGTTACTTTATTCTGTTGATAATTATCTACTTTGTCTTTTATTATTCTTATTCTTTGATCTACTTCACTATTAATCATAGATCCTGTAATATGCGCCACAGTTATTCCTTATCTTTATGATTGAACAGAAACTATCCTCTAGACATTGCTCGATTTCTCCTTTTGTAATATTCCAGCTCATTAAACTGATATCTAGTCACCCCTGGAGGAATCGAAAAGAAATAGAACAATTGGGTTTCTATATTTGTTTTATTTATGATTAAATAGAAAATATGCTTTTAAATAGATATTGCTTTGTTTCTCCTTGTCTGCTATGATGGTGTGCCTAGAATACAAAATATATAGCCCTGGTAAAAGAATATATAATTATCCCTTTAGGAATCAAAAAGAAATCATAACAATTGGTCTTTTTTTAAAGATGCTTTCTTAGAAACTTTTCATGTTCTGTATCCTTGTTAATGCTTATTTGTAGTCATGAAAGCACAAATTATATATTTCATATGGTGTAGGCATTGTTTGGTTTCATCTATTATGACATCATGAGGTGCCTAGAATGCAAAATATCTAACACTCCTTTTCCACATCATTAAAATGATATCTAGTTACCCCTTGAGGAATAAAAAGAAATAACAATTGGCTTTGTTTAAAAGGTGCGTTCTTATAATTTGTTCATGTTCTATAATCATCCTTGTTAATGCTTATTTGTATTCATGAAAGCGCAAATCATATATTTGATATGTTGTAGACATTGCTTGAATTCTTCCTTTATGATTTTATGAGGTGCCTAGAATATATTAAAAGACAATTAAGATAATTATATAGTTATCCCTGGAGGAATAAAAAAGAAATGAATTGTAGGGACAATTGGCTTTCTTTAAAAGGTGCTTTCTTAGAAATTCCTCCCTTTATGTCATTGTTAACGTTTCCTTGTATTATTGAAAGCGCAAATCTTATATTTAATATGTGAAGGAGCACTGAGACAAAATGTGTGGAAGTAAAGTGATAATAGTTGTGCTACTCTAATCTCACATGGGTTAGATTAGCCATATACTGCATGCTCGAATTATTGACCCTGACATGTACTTCTTTTCGTTTTATTTAGAGTCTGTTTTTCGCCCATTTTGTTCTCTTGTAAAGTCATATGAAAATGTCAACTTCAGTGGACCAAAATACCTTGCTGCATTCTTCTTTGTATATTTGTTATTTTACTGTCACTGTTGCCATTGTATGGTCATAGCTGCTAGTATTATTACCCTCATCAATATTATTGTTGTTACCTCCACCGATAAGGTCACTATCACAGCTGTAATCACCATTATCATTGTCATTTTTAGGTAATAGACATACATCAATGACATCACCATCATTCCCGTCCACCACCACCATCATCACCACCACCCCACCCCAATGACCACCATAACCATCATCATCACCATCCCCATCACCAACATGAGCATCACAATTGTCGCCACTATCACCACCACCACCACTATTAGCAGGAGTAAAATCACCATCATTGTCACTATCCCCAGCATCATCCCCATCCCCCATCACTACATCATCATCAACATTAGAATCACCATTATCACCCAAAATAACTTCCACCACCATCACTATCATCATCACTTTCATTACCATCACCATCTCCCTCATGAAAACATTACCATCACCATTGTCACCACTGTCACCACCACCATCAACATTAACACCCTCAGAATCCCTACCATCAACAACTTTACCATCTCCTCTGTCACATCACCACCATCATCATCAACACCATCAATACCATCACCAACATTACTATTACAATTGTCACCATCATCAACACCACCACCTCCACCATCAGCATCAGCATCATCGTTATCCCCTTCAGTAACAATATCCCCATAGCAACCGCCATCAAAAAAAATCATCACCCATTGCTACAACCATTATCACAACCACAACCACAATCAATATCACATCCCTGATCATTCTCCTTATCATCCCCTAAACCATTGCTAAGGATGTTGTCATTATCATCCCTGACACCATTGCTAACGATGGTGTTGGTCCCTGTCCTCTCCTCCTCCGTATCCAGGGAGCCAGAGAGCAGTACAGACCAGCTGGCCTCATCGGGGTACCAGAGCCCCCCGTCACCAGTCGCTGTTCCCATCACCTCAACCACCACCTCATCATCATCATCATCAGGCCTTCCACCAGCAATGCCTATCTTGAGGTACCATTTCATCTTCTCTTTCTTCTTGTTCTTCTTTTGGGCTTCTTCTTGTTCTTGTTCAAATAGAGTACTGAAGTGGTGTCATCATATCCATTGCTTTGCAGGTTTCTGCTTCTTAAAGGGAGTATACTGTACTGGGAAGACAAAAATGCCTTTACAAGGCGATCGTGAGCAATCTTCTTGCTAATGGTCTTAAATTCATGTATTGTCCATTTTAGAAACTTGCTGAAAGTTATTTGCCCTAAAATGATCCACATTTTTGATAATAAGTGATTAAATAACAAATACTCAAAATGTTCGGGCCGAACATTTCAAGGATTTGTGATTTAAAAACTAATTACTCTAAATGTAGATCATTATGATTGCAAATAACTTTCAGCAAGTTTCTAAAATGGACAATACATGAATTTAAGACCATTAGCAAGAAGATTGCTCACGATCGCCTTGTAAAGGCATTTTTGTCTTCCCAGTACAGTCTACTCCCTTTCACAACATCCCTCAAGGGAGAGTTTCACTGGTCTGACATTGTCCAGCAGGCCAGTGTTGGGCACTCCCAATGCGAGTCATGATCACCAATCTTTGCACTACTCACTTAGTTCAGAACCAGTTGTCTTGACAACATGCTCATATGACATCACTCTTCAGGGGGGCATTTCATCAAAGGACTTGTCGGACGTTTTATCCGACAAACTGTTATAAGCTACTGAAATGCTTGCATCTTATTGGCCGAGAGCAAACTTGTCGGATAAAATATCCGACAAGTCCTTTGATGAAATGCCCCCCTGTACTCTATAATTTGTTCTTGTCCTCAAATTCAGACTCCTCCTTCTGCATATTGCCCCTGTTCAGTTTGCTTGTCCTCTTTTTCTACCTATTTATATTGATAATTGATATTACAATGATGAAGTTTTCATATTTTTTTTCTAGATAGTATTGCTAGGACCATACTGTACAATTTATTAATAACACAAGCAGTTACTGTGTCCTCTTTGCAGACAAAATCAAATTCTCTTCCACCTGTATGACTCTTAAAATTGTTGTCTCCCCTCCCCCCCTCCGCCCCACAGGTTACAACCCAACGCAAGTGCCCACATGGACTCCTCTCCCTCCTCCTCCTCTCCTGAGGGGGTAGGGGTAAGCCTGGTGTCCACTCGCCCCGTCCACCACCGGTCTAAGCATGAGGAGAGGGCGGTGGACGTACCCCTGGATCAGCAGCTGAGCCCAGAGCTCTCCAGTCAGGGGAGTAGAAGCTCTAATGATGATGGGCAGGCGTATCTCCCTCAGCAAGGTGAGTGTGGTGTGATGCTGTGTTGGACTAGTTTTTTTTGTGTGTGTAAGGCTGTTTGTTGTTGTTTTTCTGCGTCTATATTAATGAAACCTTACTATAACGTTGAGTTGGCCTCTGTTTCCCCTCTCTCTCTCTCTCTCGATCTCTCCCCACCTCTCTTTCTCTATCTTTCTTTCTCTGTCTGTCTGTCTGTCTCGTTCTCTCTCTCTCTCTCTCTTCCTCTCTCTGTCTCTCCCTCTCTCTGTCTCTCTTGTTCTTTCTGCACCTCTCTCTGTCTCTCTCCATCTCTTTGTCTCTCTGTCTGTCTGTCTGTCTCTTTCTCTGTCTCTTTCTCTCTCGCTCTCTCTCTCTCTCTCTCTCTCTCTCTCTCTCTCTCTCTCTCCCTCTCCATGTATCTCCCTGTATCTTTTTCTTTGTCTCTCTCTTGCTACATGTATCTCTTTTTTAATCTCACCATCTGTCTCTGTTTGTCTGTGTGCTTCCTTTCTCTCTCTCTCTTTCTCTCTCTCTTCCCTTCTCTCTTCTCCCCCCCCCCCTCTCTTTCTCTCTCTCTCTCTCTCTCTCTGTTTGTGATGTTTATTTGTTCTAACAATGAAACTAGATAGAGTATAATGTATCAAGTTTCTTGATGTGCTGTATTACGTGGGGGTGTCAGTTGTGTGAATGTTCTTGTGTTTTCCATATCTCTGCATGTACGTCTTCATGTTCCAATGTGTTCAGCTCTATTTCCTGTAATTGCTCTTACCAAAGCTTTTTAGTTTGATTAGAATTGATGTTCTCTCTGGATAGTACGCAAATTATGATCGTTGAAATCTAGCAAGGAATGAAAGATAGATGCAGTTGCAAGAATATAGAGAACTTAAAACTTGATTACTTAAATATCATTCTCGCATATCTTTTTAGAAAAAGTGCATTTTATATCATAAAGCTGTCTTTCTTTAAATGCTTCACATTCTCTGCACTTCTCTGCTGCATTGTTGTGTGCTTAATTCCCATTCTCTACATTCTCTCTACCATACTTGTGTGTACATTTCACATTCTTTGCATTGCTGTGTACCAATTTTTGCTGTGTTAAATTTCACATTCCCTGCATTTTCTATCCCATTTTTGTGTGCTCACTGTTTCGACTTGTGCTTTTGTCTTGTCCAACTCTCCATCCATCCTTCCATCTGTCTGTCTGCATAAATCCTAACACAAGGTGGCGCTATTCATGTAGAGTCTCGCTCCTCTGTCACGCTCACCCCCAAACTTTCCTCATCCTCCTTGCTCTCATCTTCATCATCGTCACTGTGGTCGTCATCGTCATCATCCCTGTCATCGTTTCCCAGTGATGATGAGGTGGAGGAAGGTATATTGCTGTAAAGTCAGTGGAATTCTCCACGGAATTCAACCCATGATTTCTCATGTCATGGATAACAAAACAATCGTGTGCATGATATCCTGTTCCAGTATTTAGCTTTTTATATTAAATAGATTTGCTTGAGGCCCCATGTATTTTTTCACTGGAGGATACCATACAATATTATGCCCAACCACTCGACAGTCTCAAATGTCATACTTCATGTATATGTCGTCACCCCCCTTGATATGTTCCATTCTTCCCGGTTTCCATGTAATAATAGATGTTTGTACATGTTTTTTTTTCTCCTTTTCACTCAAGCTACTTTAAAAAAACGCTTTTTGCTTCATAGTAAAAAAAGTCTATAAAATGCATGACTTTATGGCTGGCAGTAGTCTTGAGAATATTGAAATTGCATAATGAATTGAGATATTGTTGTTATAGTAAATTTCACTTTCAAAAAGATGAACTCTTGTACTTTTAGGCTGTATAGAACTCCTCCCTATAGCGACCAACGTGTTTGCATCCCTTCAGTTGTCTTACAGTAGCAGTAGAGTACCGAAGTGGTGTTGTCATAGCCATTGTTACTGCAGCTACTAGTTCTAAACAACACCACTCAAGTGAGAGTTTCACTGGTCTGACATTGTCTAGCAGGCTAGTGTCAGGCACTCCCAATTAGAGTTCCCGCTATGATCGCTGATGTTCTCTCTACCCTCATAGAAATGAGAACCAGTTGTCATGAAGACCTGACGTCACACTTTGGTACTCTATATATAATTGCCAAATTTCTTGCATCCCTTAAGTTGTCTTTACATATGTTTTCGTTGTAATTACAATAGCAGTATCAATGGTGAATTCTTGTTTGCCATCCATCCCCTGATATTAATACTGGTATATAATGTATGTGTGCGTGTCCTTTCCTTGGCCATACAGAGAAACGGCAGCAGTTCTCGTCTGCATCTATGGAGTATCTGGGGTCAATGCCCTCCAGCGAGTTTGGCGGGGGCAAGAAGAAGAAGAAGGGGAAGTACAGCATCTCAACGACACCCACGGTAGGTCAAAGGTCACAAGTCTTTGTTTCACGGTACTCCTTGGCCCTGTTGCATAAAACTTACCATTGATGGTAACTCTGCTATCAATGGCAACCTTTAGGGAAATTTTGCATGTGATTGGCTGTTGAGTGATGTTACCATGGTAGTTGCCATTGATGGCAGAGTTATCACTGATGGTAAGTTTTATGCATCGGGGCCCTTGTATAATCCTTAAAAGAACTGGACCCTGTTTCATAAAGCTGTTTTTAAGTTACGCACAACTTTATGCACAACTGGTGACCTGTTCTAAGGTGCCAAGTCAGATTCTCCATGATTTTGATTCCATCAGCCAAAGTTGAAATCTGATCTTTGTAAATTTAGATTCTTGTTAATGCTAAATATGTTACTCATTGGGGATAAATTGCTATAGATTCTTGTTGTTAACAAGCATCTGAATATAAATGTCATAATTTGTAAAAATTTGATTAGGATAGTAGTAAATTCACTCATTAAAGCTGGAACAGAATATCTTACCATAATGGTCCAAGAGGTTCCTTTGCACTGACCTCTTCATAGAACCACAAAGCCAACAATGTGGCATGTAAATCAAACAATTCTTATTTTCACCCGTGAAACACATTTCAGTTGGTGAATAAAAAAAACATCAAATTTGTTCCCATGATGCTCGGAAATAATCCTATGCATTAGCTTCTTAACAGAACCACAAAGCCAACAATCAGAGATTAAAATCAAACAATTATTATTATTTTAACCCATGAAACACTTTTCAGTCGGTGAATAAAAAACATTTAATTTCCTTCCCACGATGCTTTAGGACGAGCCTTCCCAGAAGCCCCACCATATTGACGACAGGCCGGTGTGGGACTGGAACTCGACTCATGTCTCTCAGTGGCTGATGGCCAACAACCTCGCTCAGTACATCAACGATTTCTCTGCTAACGCTATCAACGGCCAGGCCCTTCTGCAGCTGGATGGCGCAAGGTTAAAGGTCAGTATTTTTAACCTGTTCTTCATTTATGGGCTGGCTTTCCTTTCTATCTATCTAACGGCCTCAGCCGAGATGCTGTTCACCATGTAGCGCCAAGCGTCCCTGTCATTAAATTGGGGATGTCAGATGGATCCTGCTGGATGTCTCGAGCAATCACATCAATGTAGTTAAAGGGACGACGACCCCTTTTTTGGCACGGTAACTTCCAACATGTGACGTCTGAGACTACTTGATGATCGCACGATGACAGTGACCAGCAAATCGTGCACGACATTGAGCAACAGAAGATGAAATTGAGGGGATAACTCCATATATCTGTGCTTTGGTCTTGTGCTCACGCCAGGATATGTTTTGAACTCGCATGAGAAGTTTGGTGTAGGTGCCATCCAGTCTATCCTGTAGTTCTTTCTTCATGGTCCAGGTCTCAGATCCTTCACTCAGATACTGAGCAGCACAACTCCCTCATAATCTGCTGTAGAACATAGACGACATGCTATGAATAAATTTCAAAAACTTTATATGGTGCAATTAAGCCAGAACTGTCTTGTTACAACAGTTCTGTGGCAAATTTTGACGTTGTTACTGGACCAGGGTTCACAGAGCCCACAAAGCTAACTGTGAGCAAGGGGTTAAAGAAAAAAATAATTCTGCTCCAAACGTTAATTATAGTGTATCCATTAAATAGCATACCCTTGCCCTGATGATAGTAATTTGAACTCCACAGTGTAAGTGATTCAATCACACAAGTCTGTAATCATGGACATATTTTTTTGCCACTTCTGATAATTAGGAAAAACCCTTAAGGCCGACTGAGACACCTGAGAATGTCTGACAACAGAATTTAGAAAGACAAAAAAATATGTTGTTTATGTAATGTTTATACAATGTATATGTAATATTTCTGTAGAAAAATGGAAGTTTCCATTAATAACTCTAACTTCACTTTGCATTTGAAATGGAACCTGAGCCTGAAAGATTAACTACAAAATACTGTTTTGCATGCTCTATTTCTCCAAATTTACCCTTTATATGCAGACCAAGCATTAATATGTTGCCAAAGGTATTGACCATTAAAGTTATATGTGTTTTATTATTGGGTTTTTTTCTCCAGACCTTAGGCGTCTCAAACTCCAACGATAAGAACACGTTCAAGAAGAAGATCAAGGAGCTGAAGGCGTACTCGGACAAGGAGAGGAAAGCCGCTCAGAAGGAGCAGAAAGCCCGAGAGAAACTGCAGAAGAAATCCGCCAAGAAGATGTTTGCCAGCACCCCATGAACGAAAAAACCTTAGTACTTCTTTCACAGCAGACCCCGCGAGATTGGTTGCCCAATGAGGGCAGCAGACATCGTCATGTCACATCCTTCACATCATTCACATCCCTTTTTGATAGGAAGAGACTTCTAAGAGCTGTTTTCCGCGTTCCAGAGATATACTGTAAAACTGGTAATTCTTTGCGGGGAATACATCTTCCCAGCACAGTACACCTACAACATATTCGCTGGATGTTATTTTCACACACAGGAAATATTTGTCACTTAATATCCATCCTATGCATTAAAAATCATTAAAAAAAACGAAAAAAAAAATGAGCAAAGCATTATCATGAACGTTTAATGCCACAAAAATAGAGAGGGCCATGCAATGCATCGCAGCATGCAGCACCCGTTCGAGTTGAATGCCAGTGTAGACTGCTAAAATTAGCAGGATGGTTTTAAAATTGCTGTGATATTAACTTCGTGCTTGCTCTGTAATGAGCGAAACACGCGAACATTACCAGTTTTACAGTATATATGAAATCATTACAGGTTGTACTAGATAGCATGGGGCCATCGACAGTACGTTCATTATCTCTATTCCTCACACTGAATGCAATCCATGGTAATCCATTGCACTCAGTGATGGATTGCAGTCGCATGAGCGCATGGTTGCAATCAAATGTGTGCAAAGGAATACACGCTGACTGACATCCCAACACAAACTCCTCGCTTACTGTAGCTAAGCTAGATTGGGATTAATAGACGTGTCTAAAAACGATTTGGAGAGCAGACTGCATTCAGGGATGAATGCGTGTTGCCATGTGAAGATGTATGCAAACAAAACAATCCCTCAGATGCATTCAGGGATGAATGCGTGTTGCCATGTGAAGACGTATGCAAACAAAACAATCCTTCAGATGTAATAAATCCAGGGGTATTAAAGAAAGGAACAACACTTGCGAAATGACCAAACCTACATGTAGCGTTTCCTCTAAGCTTGACTCCTCAAGAGAGCTATTAAAAAGGCTTGTAATACAAAAGTATTACTGAGATATGCAACTGTCTTTCAGAGACTTTTCTAAGAAACTAGCGCCAACAGGAAAGTTTCTAGTATGATGCGTGAATTCATTCATTCATTCATTCAACCATGCAGGGTCAACCAATACATGGTGTTTTTTTTTTCTCCTGTCTAGCTATAAAACTTTTGAAAAAGCCTTACAAGAGTTATGTAAAACAAAAAGGATTTGGTCCCAATTTAAAAAATGACAGTTCACCTAATGGTACCTAATTCTTGTGGAGTTTTTGACTGGTCTTCTGGCATGTGTCTCGTGATACAAGAATGAATATGCAACAAAGTACTCAGTTCCTGTTAGATAGTGAGATATGTTAATAGTAGATGCATCAAAAAGAATGTATTTAATGGTCTAATGATCTCCATCGTCTTTGTGGATTCTCTGTTGCAAAAGGATGTAACTCCTCCCATTCTTGTTATTCATACTTAGAGGTTTGACTTGGTACTCAGGACAAAATAGACCTAAACCACCCACTAAACTCTGTTTATCAATGCCCTCTGTAATATTGTTAGCTTTTTTATGAACCATCAAATCTTTGCTCTATGTGCTGTCGGATTCGATATTTCGTAAAAACGCTGATGATACGAGGGGTCCACTCCATTGTCCAGTGTCCAATGTCCAATTCACTCTTATTGTCGCCTGCCGCCAACAAGTAAAAAATAAAATGCATTCATGATAAATTCACTGAAAGCAATATCGCAATATTGTAGACAGGGCTTTTGAGATGTTGTGATTAAAATATTAATATTATTCCTAAACCCCACAAATAGGAGATGTATCCCTATTTTTTGATAAAAAAAACCTTCTGCCTATGGAGTTACATCCTTCTGCACCCAGATGCGAATCTACTTGTATCTGAAAAATAGATGGAATGATGGATCAAAGTGTGAAAAAATTAGGTTTATCTTCCAAACTGTAAAAAGATAGATAGTGAACTATTTTATATTCTTGTAGAGTATGCCTGGTCAAATTAAAAGTACAAAATGATAATACAAGTCCATCTGTTTTGATATGGCATGTTTTGTATCTTTTTTAATTACTTTTTTTGTAAATAAGATAATATTGGGAGTTTTACTGTACCTCATCCAGCTGTTTGCAACGGCATGAAGTTTGTATTCGGGATGGAACAAATCATTACCTCCATCTCGTAACCTGGTTAAAAAGTTTTTATCACATCTTATTCACATATATTTGATGATTCAACATGCTGAATTTCTTTCTAGTTGTATGGTAGAATATTTAAAAATTTGGGATCAATTTAGTCAGTTACCATGTTAAGAAGATAGTGCCAAGTTTGTAGGATTTTCTGCAGTACTTAAACAGATGTTCAGGTTTACAATTTCAGAGCGATTTTTAATAACATGGATTTATTTCATAATTTTTCTCTTTGCTTGTATAGTGTTTAATTTAAGTATATTCCACTGATTATCATTTAATATTGATTATTGATGCATATTTACATATCAAAGGGTATTAGGCATATTTTAGAAAACTTAACATGTGTACCCACTTCAGAAAATATGAAAAAACTATCAATAACACAGAACACATTCATGAAATATATAATTCATCAAAAAATGTAACCTCATGTTACGCATATATGAATGGATTAAAAGATTGTATGTTTGTATATTTCTGTTGATATGAAAGAAAAAATGGTTGATAAAAAATTACATGTACTACCATAAAAGAATATCATAAAAAGATTTGATTAGAACATTTATGTTATCCTACATTCCCTTGTTTAATGTAACTTATAATGACTGTATGAAAACATATTATTCCCATATTTGTGTTTCTATAATAGATACTCTGATGGAATACACTTTATCCGTGGATATGTTGACGAGATTTAATAGATTTATAGAGAAGGTATATCCATTAGGTCTGTGTACACCGCTCATTAATAACCATTCAGATGAGGGCATTAAATGCTGTTTTGTCTTAAATAGGTCTTTAATAGGTCACTGCATGGTTTTATTCAGGATCAATGCAGTGTCTTATGTAAGGGTGTGTTCACACTTATTACCTAATCGTGATTAGATCATCTCAAAAAGGTGTCGCTGATCCTGTCCACCGTACAAATCTGCAAGTACATATGTAGTTGTGCACTGAATTGTCTTATGTGCGAACTATGCTTGGGTAGGTTCATGTACAGTAGTGGAAACATGTGGTTGTCCTCCTCTATAAGGCAGAAGATTGGGTGAAGTGTGAACTGGGCCTTCTTCATAAACCTCTGTGTGTGCTTTTTGAAGCCTGTACCTTTATACTTTCCAAGTCTTTCACACGCTACCATATCTTCATGAGATGATGCTCATGGCTAGATATGGTAGTTAACCCCCCTCATATGCATTGTTAGCCTTGGTTCTAGCCTGAGGTGTCTGTTTTTTTTTTTCTGATACACTGTTGCAACCACAGCAAAGTCTGCACATTCAGACTAATCATTTTCTTTTGGCTCTTCCTCCGAGCCTGACGTTAAAAGAATCCTTAGTCTAGCTGTCCAGACTTGGTTGTGATCACAGTATTTTGCCTCTGTGCCAATGCACACTACGAGTCCACGCACTCAACAGCCTGGAACAAAGACTAATGCATTGATAAGTGTAATCATCAGTAAAATGTCAGTCCTACGAGTACCTAAGTGGTGTTGTTAAACCCATTGTTATACAGGTATCTGGTTCTAAACAGCATCACTCAAGAGAGATATTTACTGGTCCAGCAGAGTCTAGCGGTCTAGTCGCGGTACTTCTAAATGAGATTCCCTGCTATGATCCCCGCTGCTTGCTCGACCCACATAGTTTAGAACCAGTTGTCTTGACAACATGTTCATATAACGTCACACTTTTGTACTCTATACATGTATGTGCCATTGGAGCTTGTTTGCACCATGTAGTAAACTTATGTTCCAAGAAGCAGACGTTGGCTTCTTTTGTCCTGTTTTTACTTTATATAATTTTCCATCGTGTGTTTCTTGATCAGGATTGGCTTCTTTTGTCCTGTTTTTCCTTTATATAATTTTCCATCGTGTGTCACTTGATCAGGATCAAATTTTGTATTGGTATTCCTATTCAAGCCAAAGCTATAATCGATGCATTCAATACCAGTAAATACTTATTATACATGTATCCAAGACAATCACTGATAGTTTAGCTACAAATATATTTACACGTGTTCATTCAGTTAATCTAGATATTTCTCCATGATTTTGATACATGCACATGTCTATAATTTCTTTTCATTCACCCTTCATTATATGCATTATGATGGGTTTTTTTATTCTCAATATTGCCAATAACTCGTTACAAAGTCATGCATCTGTCATGTCGATAGATGCGCATCTTCAGTGAAAATTTATCTGTATCGTTCTTTTTGAAATATGATATTGCCTGAAAATTTTAATTACTAATCTCTTAATATTAATTTTTTTGTACATGTAGGAATTCACTAATAACATCGAAATAAACAAAATTAAGCAATGTACTTACATGTATAAATCACGGTCTGGAAAATTTTGGTCAGTTTTTGTATTGTATATTTGTACAAGAAATATTATGATAGAAACGGAAAAGAGGCCTTGCATTTGTATAATCTATTTGTATGATAAAGACGGTAGCTTCAACTAATATGAGTCGTACGTAATGACATCATTAGAACAAAGTGAATAGAAATAGCTCTGATTTTGTTTCAGGCTCATTATTAGGCTTTTAGAACTGCAAATCACAAAAAAAAAAAAATGTTGCTTCATTGTAATTAGATGTCGTTTGCAACATGTTTCACTAGAGATTGTCGATTTTGGTAACGAATAAGTTTTTGACACATTTGCAATGTTTTGTCCAAAATACCCAGTAAATAGTCAATCTGCCGTTATACCTGTTTCATCACATGAAAGGAGGCAAGTACTCTCAAAACAAATTTTGACCGCATCTTCAATCTGTTTTGTCACAATTCCAGTATTTTATACTCATCCGAAGAAAGTAGTCACATGGTCTTCAGAGACCAGTTTCTATAAAGACCACCTGTCTGTAAAGACCACTTAAACTTTATTCCATTCAGAGGAGTTTGTTTCAAATTGCCTCTGTCTATGATAATCATTTCTCCATAAAGAATGTTTTTCTGTTTCTCGTGGGGTGGTCAATATACCATAGACAGCTTTGACTGTACAAAGAGCTATGCCTCTTGTTACCACACTATGCAAGAACCAACATATCTTCCAGCAAATGGAGAACATTCTACAAAAGTACTTTTGTGCATCAAAATAATATTTTCCCCCATCACATCAGAAAGGGGAAAACCATTCCCAAGAAGCATATATATATGAAAGAACAGTATGTTATGCTTTTGTTGATACATGTATGTACGATTTATCATGGAAGCTTTTGTAGTTGCATTTAATTGCTGGTCGTACACGTCATGTTTAATCTAGTTATTTGTGTTATTGTGCGTATTGGGTATGATTTACATGAAATATATTGACATGTTTTGCACATTTTTATAGTGTTCTGCTTATTATTATAGCTTCGTCATCGTTTTATGAGTCTATGTGTGTATACCCGCTGCATAGTGCAAGAAGAACAAAAATTATATATTTTAATTCGATGTAATTGTGTTTCGTATTTGTTCAGTTGTATTTGTGTAGATATGGAACCTTTTTGGGTGTTATTAATAATGCCTTTTCTATCAGAAGAGAGAAAATGAACATATATAATGATGTCTGTGTATATATACTGGTTATTAGATGATAATGTAATATATAAAGAAAAAAACACTTTTAAATAAATGGTGTCGGAACGGGATAATTATTGTATATTGTCAATTCTCTTTATTTGTTGTGAGTTTCAAAGCATTTTTTCCCCACTAATATGCAAACAATCACACAAACACACTGACAAAGACAGGAAACATTTCTAATAAAGTAAATCAGGATCCACAAAATTTGCACAGTATAATTTTGTCTTCTCATTTTACTAATAAATATGAAAATATGGTAGCGGAAGCCAGGGATATAAAATATCAGCCTCATTTCTGAGAAAAATGCCTATTTAACTAAATTAAACGAGAGAAATTCGACAGAATGCAGCCGTCTAGTACAGTGTATGCCTCCGCCCTCCGGGGGAAGAACAAAGCTGTGATTCCTTTACAACTATAGTAATTAGCGTAAAAGCCTTCATGTGGAACTTATATGGACTATTTTCATTATGTATTCAAACTTTATTAACGTCGTTCAAACAATGCACACTAATGGTAATCCCAAAGCTTATCCGAGGTCTGTCTGAGTAGCAACACCTAATTCAGAGTGCATCCCATCCATTGAAACTAAAGCACTAGATATAGGCGACTGTCATAAGGCGTTACTACGCAGTTCGGAGAAAGTTGTGAATACATTACGGAAATGGCTTATTGATTATACAGCCTTGTCATTGTCCCTGTACGCAATGCATGAGAAGCCTATTACGTGACCTTATTCCCCTTGCGCCTAGTGCATCAACCAATCAGAACCGCAACATCGTGTTACTTCTAAAGTCAAATTGGCAGTGCATTTGTATAAGGTTTTGTTCGTATGAGGTTGCGTAACCTTTTAAACACTTAAAACGTTCATGTTTTTTCTCAAAATCTCTTTTCTGCTTTGGTGTTATTCTAATCAAATTGTTATTAGGCTGTCACTGCCAAAATTATTTTCTATGAGAGCGACCAAGATGACTCCATTTTACTTTCATAAATAAACATAAATAATTACACAACTTATATTCAGAGAATGCATTACTATCGACCCATAGGCCAAGTTCTATAAAAATGGCTACACTTTTTACTATCCAAGAGTCTTGCCAGTTAAAGAATGTTGTAGTAGCTATTAATTATTATTACAAATAATTGTAATTGTATTGCAATATTATACTGATCTCTCATAAGCTGAGCAAATGAAACTAGTTAATATCGAAAGAGTGCCGCCAAAAATTTTACTTAGAGAATTATCAAATGTATTATTGCTACCCTGTGACATGATGGTATTATTAAAAAGTCCACTGAAACAAACCGTGATCACTGTCAACCTGAAAGGAAAACAGTACGGACAAACACCTTCATAAATACATACATGACAAAAGCATACAAAATATGGATTAAATATTTAGCATACACTGTACATGAAAGAATTGTCAATACATTATACAAAGAGGGAAATAAGAATTGTCATATTCTTGCTTAAAATTCTACCAATCACGAAGATGAAAGAATCATATTTTTAAAACAAACATTCGTCTGAAAATATTATTTTTTACAAATTTTTACCAGTTTGCTTTTCTAAATGTTTGTACAAATCTAATTCATAGGGTTTTGTTCTTCTTAAAGTTCAAGAGTTTGATCATATGTTTCAATATAAAATCAGGACGTAGTCCAAATGTTGCCAAAATATCACTCATGAATATATCCTCTTAAAGGGAGGAGTAACAATGTCCAAATCTTCAATATCCAATCAAAATGCTGGCAGTTCCCTCATAATTTGTTGTATTCATAGTACCAATAAAAGCATAGGGCAGATTTCATTTTTTTCAAATTAACCTTTCGTTTAAAAAGATATTTATGATTGATGTACAGTGTATTGATATTGATGATCCAAGTAATAAAAATGAAAGTTAATAACATCAAATTGGAAAAAATTACATGAAGAAAGAATGTGGCGTATATCATTTAAATTCTTATGAAAATATAATGCATTAATTTCCATCACCCCAAATTTGGTAAATCATTACCAGAAAAAATTGTGATATGGCACTAAAATGCAGATTGCTGTAAAAACAAAAAAACATTGGTTTAAAGATTAAAACACACCTTACATGGAGATTAATTTCTGCATAAAAATCTTTTTGTGGAGAAATAAAAGGGCAAATCAGATTTTTATAAAAAGATTAGAAAAACAGAATAAAGGGATTCAGCATTATGACAAATCGAGTATAAAATAAGGAATACATAGATTCGACATACATGTAACTGAATTAAATCTCAGGAGGAAATCCCTTCCTAAGATTTGGTGGAGAAATAATCTTAGTATAAATCTTCAGCCAAATTGAACGTATCCTAGTAAACCTTTTCATTTCTGTGCTGTTGCTAATGACCATGTGAAAATAATACTTCAATGAAATTCATAGTCACCCTCGTTCATCATCCGTTTTCACCGCGCTATGTTGTCAGACAGTTCTACCACGTGGACTTGGGCCAGCTCAATTGCCTGTATGTCCAATGGTGGTTTAAATTAGACTACATACTAAACGTAGACTAACTTCATGGGGTGCAATCTAAATCATCTGATGCTGTCACAAAATTGTTTACTTTCATGACAGAATCACAATAGTGGGTGATATCAATTATCCACTGTAATTATCATGTGGACAAACTCAATATACCTTAGTGATTCAGAGGACAACATCAATATTTCATGTTGTTTTATTTGGCGTCTCATAGTGTTAATCAATGTGTAGTACGCAGTCTACCGTTGTGAATACAGGCCTATGGATTTCTCTACCCCTTGCTTTATCAAGTCTGCTAACCCTAACCAGTTTGTCTCAAGTCATATATGAGACATGCACCAGACATACATTGAAAGACTTTTACAAAAATACACATCTACACTATTCCATGCATAATATACCTAAGCATAAGTAGTAACAACCTATTCCATTCCTTAAAGGGTATATACTGTAATGGGAAGACAAAAAAATGTTCAAAAGCTGATCGTGAGCAATCTTCTTGCCAATGGTCTTAAATTCATGCTTTGTCCATTTTAGAACCTTGCTGAAAGTTATTTGCCCTCAAATCTTTACAATGTGATTTGTGATTTAATCACCAATTACTCCACATGTGGTTCATTTGAGGGCAAATAACTTTCAGCAAGTTTCTAAAATGGACAATGCATGAATTTAAGACCATTGGCAAGAAGATTGCTCATGGCCACATTTTGAAGTTGTTGTTTTTTGTCTTCCCAGTACAGTAATGCCCTTTAAAACTCTGTTAAAACATGTGACCTTTTTCACTTGTAATGCACATAAATCTCATAGAGCAGCCATTCCTGACATACAAAGGATTAAAGACAGTATAGAACTGGCTCTTGACACAATTTACAATCTTTACATCTGCTCTCTGATATTATTACTATGAAGACTCGAGATGTTGTAGAAAAATAAAGTTAGCAAGCAACTAGCTATTAAAGTAGAACCGCTTTCACCTTGAGTTGACATCAAAGTTCATCTTTTTTATTACCAGTGCTCTGTAGGAATGAAAGAAAGTGAAGAAAAAAAAATCATGTTTACATATTTGTCTTTCTTTCTTTACTTCTCTTCCTTTCCTTCTTCTGCATATCTTCCCTTCTTTCTTTAATTATAATTTATGTTTATTATTTCTCTTTTGCCTTTCCTTCATCTGTCTTCTCTTTCTCTTGCCTTTGCCCTTCTTCTTCCTTTATTTTGTGATTATGTTTCTCTTTGCCATTCTTTTATTCTGTCTTTCAAACATCTTCTCTTGCCTTCCTCCTTCTCTTTATCTTCCTTCACGCTCTCTTTCTTTTCTTTTTCTCTTCCCTACCATCACATGCCCTTGTTCATTTCTTAGACTATTAAAGATTGTCCGTCCCTTTTGCAAGCTTAAAATCTGAAATCGTCTATCACGATTGTAAATTGAAGAAAGTGTGATTCAAGACCATTTCTGAGAATATAGCATGTTGAAGCTTTCTGTATATGTAAAAATTTTAGCCGTTAGATTTCAAACCGACTTTTTTCGTACTACGAAAAAATTATTAGTCTTTGTTACAGTATCTATGTGGTTATTATGCATGTGTGAAATCCTAATTTTAAGAGTAATTACCAAACTTTGGAGATGATTCCTTCTATAGAACAATTTTTTTTCATAATGCGTTTTATAAATTAATAAACAGATTAATCAATAAAGCAGATATTTCAACACAAACTGCTAAGAGCCTGAGGTAAAGACTATTAATCAGACGTTGTTTACATGCATTATTTGAATTTTACACTACGTATCAGTTTCAAATTATTAACATACAGCTTGCTAACACTTCTCTATATGTTTTGCCAATGTTTTGATGGTTTTGTGATGATCTGAAAAAGGGACGGGCTGTCTTTAAGACTAGATGATTTCATAATTTGTTCCTCTGGACCATTTGTCTTTCATCCTCTTTCCTTTGTTCTTTTTCCTCCTCTTTTCTTTGATAACCATGTTTCTATCTGCATTCCTTTTAATGTCTTGTCCTTCTTTAATTGTATTCTCATTATTTCTTACTCTTTTCTTCTACCTTCTGCATCCTTGAATTCTTTCTCTGAGTGCTATTTGTTTCTTTGTGCCAATCTTTGTAGGATGTCGTCTCCTTGATTTCACTTCCTCTAACATTCTTACTCATCACTCTCATCATCATGAGTATCTCATTCCATATTAGGAACGCTCTGTGGGGTCACGCTTGTTATACTTACACCTAATCTTTTTGTGAATTTCTGCTTCAGGAATGGAATCAAATACTGCGCGTCCTTCTGGTGTACATGCTCTCCATACCAATTCTGATGAGAAAGAAAAGCAGAAAGAGAAAAAAAAATACAAATAAAGCTTACAACAATAACTTTTCACTACTATTCAAAACACTATTGCTATCACTTCTAAATGTATTACAACTAACTTGTTTTCATTTATCATAAATATAAATGCAATCTGTCTGTACAACTACCATAGCATACATGTTAAATCAAGGATTCATGCAAGTTAGGGAAGGGGAAATCTCCGCATCCCCATAACTTTCATTCTTGATGTAGCTAGTGTTAAGTATTCAACAGATCTGACATTTGTTGAATAGAAATATCAGGCATTTTTTTGTTTTTAAAGAGCCGTTTTAATAGTTTTTAATAGACAGCAGTCTTTATATATAGTGGTCGCTATAGACAGTAGTCTTTATAGACAGTGGCCTTTAATTTAAGTGGTCTTTATAGACAGTGGCCTTTATAGCCAGGTGTGACTGTACTTACTTGGGAGTAGCCTTTGGTCTCTGCACCCCTGTATATCCTGAGGGTGGGGTAGGCCTGTATGGTGGTCTGCATGCATGTGGTCTGGTACGACTGGTATAGACAGTGGTCTTTAATTAAAGTGGTCTTTATAGACAGTGGCCTTTATAGCCAGGTGTGACTATACTTACTTGGGAGTAGCCTTTGGTCTCTGCACCCCTGTATATCCTGAGGGTGGGGTAGGCCTGTATGGTGGCCTGCATGCATGTGGTCTGGTACGACTGGCAGTCAATCTTCCCAAATCTCACATAGCCCTTCAGAGCCTGCAAGAAGCCATAAAAAAAATATCATCTTCTGTCTCTCAGCAAAAAACAAACAATCTACGATGTCCTCATTTTGTTTTAAAGGGCATATGCTGTACTGGGGAGATAAAAAAACAACTCTCAAAAAGGTGATCATGAGCAATCGTCTTGTCAATGGTCTTAAATTCATGTATTGTCCATTTTAGAAACTTGCTGAAAGTTATTTGCCCTAAAATGATCTGCATTTGTAGTGATTAGTGATTACTCCTCAAGATCCTCATATTCTCAAAATGTAAAGCCCGAACATTTTGATGATTTGTGATTTAATCACTAATTTCATTTATAAACCAAAAGGGAAACAAAGATCTACTGATGACAAACTTCATGTTACACATACGTAGAAAGAGGATCAATGCTTCCACATGCATCACACAAGTGAAAATTCGGCACAGGTGAAAATGAACAACTGTGATGTTTCATTTGAGCTTGACTGTAAAGAGTGACTCACCGTAGCAATTTGTTCCAGTTTGGGCATGTACGACATACAGGGCCCGCACCACGGAGCGTAGAAATCTACGACCCAGGGATCCGTGCTCCGGAGAACCTTGTCCCGGAAGTTCTGGTGGGTGATGACCTCGACGGCCGACGGCAGGAAGCCGTACGCCCAGCCCATAAGCGACGTGGCGTCCCGGTTCCAACCACTGTAGACACTATGGGATGATGGGAGGGTGAATATATGGTAGATATCAGGGGCCATCTTTATAAATCCTTACTTAACTATTTGGTAACTAGTTAGTAATCATACATGCCTATTGCTCCATGTAACCCTGTAACTAGCCAGGTTTCATAAGATCTCAGGAATATGGTACCTGGGCCCCATAACATAAAGGTTTGCGATCAATCGCAAATTTGAAAGACAAATTCTGATTGGTTACTGGGCAGTCTTTTGAACAAAAAGCGCATGCTACATTGATGTTGATTGGCCATTACCATTTTGCGATTGATCGCAAATCTTTATGTTACAGGCTCAGATCTTTCAAAATCATTGAAATCAGCAGATATCCAGCCCTGTGATGACTGCAGAATGGTTCTGTCACCATTTCGGGTCCTAGGACAGATATCATAAGTCCTTTTCAGGACTGTCACAAATCAAATCACTCCCTTTCTCGCATGGTGTAGCTAGATTTCTAGTATCAGCTACAGCACAATGAACGCTGATACGTTCAAGCACCATTTCTGGTCCTGTTTTCTTTATCATTGCTTCCCTTCACCATTAACATAACCTGGGCCCCGTTGTATAAAACTTACCATTAATGGTAACTCTGCCATTAATGGTAACTACCATGGTAACATTGCTCAACGGCCAATCAAATTCAAGGGTTCCATAGAAGTTGCCATTGATAGCAAAGTTACCATCAATGGTAAGTTTTATGCAACAGGGCTCTGGACATAAAGAACACCTGCTTATACAGCTGGAACGCATTTATCTATCCACCTGTCTCTTACAAACCATGGCCACTTTTAACAGAGCATGTGTGCTTGTTGATGTGTGACTAATCTACACATTGAGGTGCGTGGGCCAGGGCAGAATATCTTAAAGACAGCCCGTCCCTTTTTCAGATCACCACAAAACCATCGAAACATTGGCAAACATAAAGAAAAGTGTTAGCAAGCTGTATATTCATAATTTGAAACTGATACGTAATGTAAAATTCAAATAATGCACGTAAACAACGTCTGATTAATAGTCTTTACCTCAGGCTCTTAGCAGTTTGTGTTATAAATATCTGCTTTATTGATTAATCTGTTTATTAAATTATAAAACACATAATGAAAAAATTGTTCTATAGAAGGAATCATCTCCAAAGTTTAAAAATTACTCATGAGATTAGGATTTCACACATGCATAATAACCACATAGATACTGTAAGAAGGACTAATACTTTTTTCGTAGGACAAAAAAAGTCGGTTTGAAATTTAACGGCTGAAATTTTTACATATACAGAAAGCTTCAACATGCTATATTCTTAGAAATGGTCTTGAATCACACTTTCTTCAATTTAGATCGTAATAGACGATTTCAAAGTTTAAGCTGGCAAAAGGGACGGACAATCTTTAAGATCAGGTAATGGATTGGCCTCATGTTGTAGGAATATTCAAATAGAATACCGCAGTGTGACGTCATATGAGCATGTTGTCAAGACAACTGATTATAAAATATGTAAATAGAGAAAACATCGGCGATCATTGCGGGAACTTTCATTGGTTGCGCCCGTCACTGGCCCCACTAGATAATGTCGGACCAGTGAAACTCTCATTTAAAGGGATGTCGTTTAGAACCAGCAACCTGCATACATGTAACCATGGATATGACAACACGACTTTGAAACTCTATACCCATGTACGTACCTATACTGTGAGGTGCCTGTGTGTCCGATGGGGTAGACCCTGATGGTCGGGTAGCTATTGATTCTCAGGTCTGTGCATAGGTCCACATGTTCCTGGCAATCCACAGACCCAACATTCGCTGTGCCGTTTAGTTTCTGGAGGGGGAAAAAAGGGTTTGGAATCATTACCTTATACAGTATACTGGTTGCTAATTCTCCCTATCACATATAGCTCTCCAAATCTGAACATGTGTGGCGTTCTCATTTTTTTACCTTTAATTCTTGGAATATGAACTTCCTGTCCACGAACATTCAGCAATGCCATACAATAGGGACCAGGGTATCCCACTAATTTTATGAATTTTAACCCTAAACGTAACCCTGACCCTAACCCTAACCCTAAACCTAATTCTAAACCTAACCCTAGACAGAATGTTCGCTGCTTAATTCATCCAAAAAAGTGATTTCTAGGTCACTTTCTGCCGACGACAAACTCTTATTGAAAGTATACATACCAAGAGCAATCGATCAGATATCAGTATCGCGAGGTGATATTGCTTGATATCGGCTTTATGAGATAGAGAGAATTAAATCAATTTAAGTCTTGGTGTACCAAGTGTGCATTTTTCACAAGTAATGCACATAAAAATCCCATAGAGCAGCAGTTTATCTAGCACACAAAGGGTTAAAGGTCAAAGTGATCATTCATTTTGCACTTAAATGGCTCTTGTTACTGTTACTGTATATAAGATATTATTATAGCAAGGTTTTATTTCCACAGATTTTGAAAACTACCATAGCATAACAAATTCAAAAGCATGCAAAATATTGCCGTGGATAAGAATAGCGTGCTCCATTCTAAAATGAATGAAAACTGGGTGTATGCTTAAAATTGCTTTTCAAAATTAAAGTAACTCTAGAAAACCCTTTCACAAAAATCTAGATAATCTGATCAGTCATACGGCTCAGCGACTGGCTAAATCGTAGGGCCTGGTCATGGGATTTGTGAAAGTAGGTAACTTCACATTCTTTGTCATAGGCCCTTACGACTAGAATCATGGTAAAATCTTGTAAAAGTAAAAGAATTCCAGTGAGCTGATTTTGCTCAGACTGACCTTAGCCACCTTCCTCCACTCAGGCATGAGGGCCTGGCACGGTCCGCACCACGGGGCGTAGAAGTCCACCAGCCACAGGTCTTTGCGACCACGGTTCTTCACCAGGTCATCAAAGAGGGCAGCAGACAGAGCCACCACCTTGGGATCTAGCGTATCCTGCAAACCAAAATTTTAAAAGTTCAGAGCAAATTATGAAAATCTTCTTTTACACCATCAGGAGATTTACATGTTTTAGGCCAGGTTTCGCTAACACATATGAGTTAGCAAAATTTATCTTAAAGATTGGGTAGCCTTTTTACATAATTCATGCAGCTTGGAATGGATCAGAATACACTTTATCGATAACATTAATGAATTTTCATTCATACCTTCAGAAATATTTTCAGGAAAAATCAAAAACTATCTTTGGTTATGTTTTAAACACAGCGATCATAGTCTACATTCATATACTGTATCTCATAACAATATCATGGAAATTTAACGCCTCTAGTTTCACTCTGCTACGAGGGCAAGACAAACACAACGTACCTCAATGAATTCCTTTATGGCCTGGGCGTTTGAAAACCCGACATTAACATGCGGCTTGGATGCGTTGAACATGACGGTGGTCGGGTACGATCGGACGTTCTGTTGCTGGCACAGGCCATGGTGCGCAGTACAGTCCACAGTGCCAAAGTTGATGTGCGGCATCTGGGCGGCAGCCTTGCGGATCTCAGGAATGAGTTGTCTGCAAGGCGCACAGTGCTGTGAGACAGCGGGTGAAGGCAAGGTCGGTATAGAGAGACAGAGGAGGGGGGAAATGACACAGAGAGAGAGAGATATAGAGAGAAAGAGGACAAGGGAGAACATATTAGAGGTACATGAACGTACAGTTAGAGAGAGATGGAGAGAGTGAGAGAGGGTGAGAGAGAGGGAGGGAGAGAGGGAGGGAGAGAGGGAGGGAGAGAGGGAGGGAGAAAGGGAGGGAGAGGGAGAGTGAGGGCGAAAGGGAGGGAGAGAGGGAGGAAGGGAGAGAGGGAGCAGGAGGGTGGGAGGGGGGAGGGAGAGAGGGAGAGGGACGGTGGGATGGTGGGAGAGAGGGAGGGAGATAGAGGCAATGAGAGCAAGAGAAAACATATTACAGGTACACATATGTACATTTAGTGAGAAAGGAAGAGGGAGATGGAAGGAAGTCATGCGTGAGGGAGGGAGAGCAAGAGAGAGGGGGAAGAGACACAGAGAAATATAGAGATAAAGAGAAGGAGACCAAGGGAGAACGTATTAGAGGTACGTGTACATTTTGTGAGAGACAGATACTTCTGGCTGATAAGTTGACACAAGAACAAGGCAATGAAACCTTCATAATAGTTGATTTCAAGAAAAACAATGTATTAGAATCAATGAGAAATCAAAGTATTAAGCACAATACAAGGACGGTATTAATATTATCATTATTATCATTATCATTAACATTATCATTATCATTAACCCGATCATTATCACTTTCATTATTATTCTTCCATTTCCTCAAAATACTCCACTCGGCAATCTCTACCACGGCAATATAATATGGTATGAGAGGGTGACACATTGACTTACTGGCGAGAAGAAGTCCACAAACCAGGGTTCCCCGCTGTTAATGACTGGATCAGGGAAGTCCCTTGGACCTAGCACCCTCAGACGTGACGTCAGACCGTGGCGGGCAAAAGCAGCAATGTCCTGAGCAAAGAGACGTCCTGTCAACACACAAAGAGAAGTCATTGATCATCACCAACATTGCGCAAGAAATATTACATTTGAAAATAACCTTCAGACTACCAAGCCATGCATCTCCTGCTGACTTACTTCACATTGTGATGCCATTGGTAATGAGGGTTTAACCCATTTTTTTTACTGCGCCCATATATTCCCGCCCTGGCTTTTTCCCACTCAGATACTAAACAGCACGATTCCCCCATAACCTGTTGGACGGACAATAAATGACTGGCTATAAATAAACTTCAAATTCCTTATAGACCACAATTAAGCCACACCCATTTTGTTACTGTAATCCTTTTCTCCTTTTACTTGATGCATACACATACAAAACTTAATTTATTGTGCAATTAATTAATGTAATATGTATGTGTTATACATGTGCGTGTGGGTATGGGTATATCTGTGTGGGTGTGTAGCATGTAAATGTTCATATTGAGTTATGTGGACCAATGTAATAAGGCCTTTGTGGCCTTGCTATTGGTCCAAAGCACTTTTTAAAAGGCTGCATGGTAATGTCTGATTTGTGTTTATTCGTTGTAAAATGTGTTTTAAAAGTGCTTATATGTCTTGTGTATTGTATATTTTTTTACAAAAGTGCTGAATAAATTTGAATTGAATTGAATTGTGTTGAAAACCTATTATTTCTCTCTACAATCTACAGTGCAAGATAGTGGGGACCATTCTCCAGAAAACTGACAGATTTCAATCGTCCATGAAATAATGATATGAAAGGTACAGTGAAAATGCTTACCATGGTGAAATTCATATCCTCCTCCTTTTCTGAAGAGCGCTACTTTTGGCAAGTGGCTTCCGAGATAGAGTTCATCACATAGTGCTGGGTTTGTGCTGCAGTTGAACTTCCTCACCTAATTCAAAATATAAATGGATAGGCTGATAAGTTGATACAAGAACAGATTGTGATGTCATGAACAAGATGCAAAGAAGAAAATAATTAAAATATACAAATTCTGTATTCTTAAACATTCAGTCAGAATATTTTTGAATATCTTAATCTTGAAAAGTAGTTATTTTCCTGTTTTCATATCAAATATCTATTTATCAAAAAAATCTTACTTCATTATAATTGTGAAATTTGTGAAGAACTAGGCATAACATACATCTCCATAAAATTCCTACTGAAACCTGTTATAAAATTTGATTTCTGACATAAAATGTGAAATCATGCATCACATGGTATCTTCTTATTGCATTATAAATTACATACTTAATATGGCAAAATCAGGATTTTGGTCCAATTTGCACTAACTGTAATTTGGTGATTATATCCTATAACATGAACAGCTGGATCTAAACACAACAGTCCCTCCCTAAGCAAAATAGTATAATTTTTTATTGAAGAGGTTTTGAGCAACATAACTTGGCAGGATTGTTTCTTCATCTATTGACTAACTTCCGTGTGAAAATCACATTAATCCAATATCGTTTTCACATGACAGTTAGCGAATGAGTGTAGCAGCACCCCTGCCAAATTATTTTGTCCATAACCTCTTGGTTAAAAGTTATGCGGTAGAGAAAAAGGGGGGACTTATTTTTGTGCGTGTGTTTATATCACACTCTTATGCTATTGTTATTGGCTGGTACAATGTATATAGTGCATTTGAAGTTGGAATACTTGAAGAAAAATGATAAAAAGTCTTCTCTGGCTTTGAGCTGGTGTCATTGTGCTTTAGGTCATATCAACCACGACAAAACATAACTTAAAACACCAAAAATGAACAAATGAACAAAAAGAAATTAAAAAAACATAACATTACAAAACAAGAAAATTAAAAAGTTACCGTCATGTCAGTGAGAAGGTGTGGTAGTTTCTTGAGCTCTAGATCTCGCTCGACTGCCTTGTCCATGAAATATGTGACCACAGGACGAACCTGCCCCCCTGCCTGCAGTTCATCTCTAGCTGCCTGTAGACGAAGGAAAAGAAAGTGGTCCATAAACATTCCAGACCTAACAATTCTTGCTCTCATCGTTTCAAAAAAGTATCCAGATCTCATTTTTGTTTCCACATACTTGCGGTGCATGAATTGCTTTTGTGCAGTAGCTGGTTTGAGCGGAACACGTACAACGGAGAGGTACATCTAACTGTGTTTTAATGCAATTTGTTGCTGCCAATTACTGTGCAAAGGCATGGAGCTGATTGCATTTGACTGCAATCGATTGCAATTACACTGGAAATTTAATCACGGGTTTCAATGAAAAGCAACTATGCCAAGAATCAATATCTTCTTTTCTTTAACCTCTTGAGTGCCAATGGCCTTTTCAACAGACTTTAACAAATTTGGATTCTAACATTCATTGAAACGAGCGAATTTCAGCCAAACATGCATTCATGCTGGCAGAGGGCTTATTACTGAATCATGAAAATACCATCACACGTGTTATCTAAAAATACGTACCTGCAGCTCAGAGCTGGTGAACGTGGAGACATCAGGCAGTAGCTTCAGAATCTCATCTGCGATCTGCTTGGGCTGCTCTAACTCTAATTCCTGTCCCCAAAATAAAACCAAAAGAATAATAGTTTAAGCCTATGAAAAAACGATATGGACAAATACATCTTCACCAGGATCAAATTGACGCGTTACCCAAACTCACAAGCATACACGTAAGAATTTTTACCTTCACACAATCTAACAAGGAGTTTCAGTTGATATTTTTTATTAGACACATATGCAGTACAGGGTGTTTAATCAAAGTTTTAATGTGTATGGCTTACCTTTCCACTTGAGGTTTAAACTTGTATCGCATTCTAATAGAATCTGATTATTGAATCAAATCGTTGTGCAAGAATATACAAAGAATATATACTTAAACAAAGAGGAGCAAGGAATTACTATTTAGACAATCGAGGTGTCTTTGATAGCAAAGTGAAGACATGGATTGTTTACCTTTCCACTGGAAGTAGTTGTCTGACCTTCTGATAGAATCTGATCATTTGATCAAATCATTGTGCAAGAATATACAAAGAAAATATACCTATACAAAGCAAGGAGTTCCCCTTAGTACAGACAAGGTGTCTCATCAAAGTTAAAACATGGATGGTTTACCTTTCCACTGGAAGTAACTTGTCTGGCCTTCTGGTAGAATCTGATGGTTGATTCCTCAATCTTGAGTTTACTGCAGAGCTGAGTAGAAGCTGTACAGTCTACAGACCCAACACTGACCACTTTATTCTGTCAACAATAAGAATTATTACAATAATAATGCTCAATTCTCAATTTTCAAATTCAAATTTGCAATGTAGAAATTGCTGCTTTAAGCTATTATTACATACTTTGGTTATGTGATATTAATCTAATAAGTAGCTCATTATTCCCTCTTACTCAGATAAAAACCATTTTTATACACATAAAGAAATTGTTTTTGCTTATCAAAATGGCTTCAACGCTATCTAAGATTCCAAGGTAAACTTTGCAATGTAGCAACTACAGCTTTGATCTAGAATTACATAGAAGGTTAATAAAAAAAAAAAACTCATATGACTCGCGGATTCTCATTCTCTCTCTCTCTCTCTCTCTCTCTCTCACTCACATAAATATATATATCATTTCTACACATGTACATTAAAATGTAAAACAAATTTTTGCTCACCAGAATGGCTGCTAGCTTCAGCTGATCGTCACTGTCCAGGCATCCAATTTTGGCTACATTTGTTGTATCGCCCTCAGATCCTGGAATCAATCAAAATAACCCAGAATTGAAATCAAATTTTGACCATATATTACCATAAACAGAACATGTTTGTTTAAATAAGTTTTATGTGAAGTTTGAACATTTAAAAAGTCAAAATTCAATAAGGTATAGGTTTCCCATATAATATCCTACTGACTTTGTAATGGACGAAAAAATGCCCTTCATGCTATTTATATCTATTTTTTTCTCCCTTTGTTCCGTTGTCAAGTCCATTTATGAAATGAGTGCCTTTCTCTTCTTTCCATAAACTAATGCCACAATTCTTCTGGGCAATTCCACAGGTTTGGTTAAGTCATATAACATGGGTAATCAAAGCTTCTTTATTTAATATTCTGTTATAATTTTGCAAATAATTATTTAGGAAGCAAGCAGTTCACTGTTCCATGACACGCAATCATATCCTCAGCACAGAAACTTTTTTCAATCAAATAAAGAAGCTTTGGTTACTCACGTTACACGACTTTAACCAAACCTGTGGAATTGCCGTTCTTGTGATGCCATTTAAAATTTGTCTAATTTCTAGCTTTGTTATTATTTTAACGAGCATTGAGTGCAGAGTACAGCAACCCAAAACTTCCAAAGTTCGCAAACCGTATTGCAACATTTGCTCAGCTGTGCTCCACTTGCCTCAACCCATCATTGCGCAGAGCGAAAAGCTGTGCTTTGCGCCATAGCATATTGGAGTGTCTGGTCTCTAGACTTTAGATTTTGGACAAAACCTACTCAACATATGGATGACCTGCCCATAACCTAATTAAAATTTAGTAATCAATAGAATTCTCCTCAAGGCAGTTTCCACTTCTATTAGAAAGAGGAAAGTTCTTATTTGTTTTCACGTTCTGTGTTTGTACCAAAGAAAAGGCCTGCAAAAGGGCTACCCTGTCTTTAAAGATGCCCATCCCTTTTACAAACATCTGCAAACTTCATGAAAGTTTGCACAAAATTTAGCACATATCTTTGAGATACCAACTGTGAAATTTTAAGGTCAGAGGTACTATAAATCTCATAGAATAAATGAAAATCTAAATAGTTTTCACTGAGATTTGACTACTTTCGTGGCACGAAAAAAGAAAGCTCGATCAATTATCGAAGATTATTTCCTCAAAACCGAATATTACACTTTGTTGATTCCAGGGAGAGGTTATATAGCCACTCTTTCTCAAATGATGACAAAGTCAGGGAACTTTTAGAATTAGGTCTGCAAAAGGGATGGGCTACCTTTAAACATTCAAATCAATCAATATGTCATACCGTCTGGTGGTCCGCAGTATGATATGACCCACGGGTGATCCTTGGCATCAGGTGCTAACAACGTCGTTTTGAAATTCCCTAGAATAGAGAGTGAAAAGCAACCATAAAAACACACATTCTGTCAGTCAATGTAATGGCCAGGGAATAAAATTTTCATCAATTTAACCCTGACAATACCAATCCTTGCATCATTTGTTGACTTACTCCATATGCCATTTGAAATGAGAGAAATAACAGATAAAGGCCGGGAGGGTTAACATAGCATGGATACTAAACCTAGATTAGCTTCATGGGAACTAAAGTAAATTACTTGATTCTTTCACAAAATGATCTGATTTTGTCCACAGAATACCAACAGCAGTTGATTTCAATTATCATGTGGACAAAATCAATGATCATAATGACTCAAAGACATAGTCATTGATGTTGGTACGCTGTGGGCTTGCCTACACATGAAGGGAGTTGAAGCTAGGAGCTTACCTGCCCAGAGTGGGTGTATGGTAGCCTGGACCAGATTGAGAGCATATTTCACCAGCGGATCCAGGGATCGCGTACCTGTATATTCCTCATGCTGTGGAAGAATAAGTCATATAAAACAAGAATGTTTTACTCTTTCAACAAAAACATTACGCCTTTTGTGCTCCAAATAAACAAATCCTCTTTAGGATTGTGGGTATTAAATGGGCAAAAAATGTGTCAACTGCGCATACAGAGGTAATGGATGAGAAGTGTTTTGTACACAGAAGACAACAAAATGTATTGTAAGCTAAATTGAATGAGAAAAAAGCACAGACAGGTGGGAATACATGTTTATGGGTATATCCTTGCTCTTCATTTAATCGCAGATTTATATTTTCAGTTTGCGATCCAAGAACTATTATCTGGAAGGCTACAAAATATATATAGCTCTTCATGTTAGTGATATATTGGACAAAATTCGATTGAAAATACTGCACCAGAATGTGTATATATGAGCATATGCTTGGGTGTAGATAGGGATGGATGGAGGGATGGAGGGAGGGAGGGATGGAAATATGGATGAAAGGATAGACACAATGATGGCTAAGATAGAGAAATGAAGGAAGGATGAATGGAAGTATAGACAGAAGGAAGGAAAAATGAATACCAGGATTGACAGATGGGTGGATGGAAGGATAGGCAGACGAATGGGAGAAAGGAGACAGAAGGAAGGAAAGATGGATGGAATGGAAGGATGGATGGAAGGATGGATGAAAGGATAGAATAAAAGGATTTAAAAAGAGATGGATAAAAGGAAGGAAAGATAGATAGAAAGATAGATGGAAAGATGGAAGGATGGAATAAAACATAACACCACCTGCACTTTGTGTCAGAGGCATACAAACTGCAATCATTATCACTTTTGTTTGGAAACTTTGATAAAGTGAGTCACATGACTTGTTACCTTTGGGTAGACAAAGAGCGTGGGGAACCTCCTGACGCCCTGGGCAGTACACAGTGGCTGGTCATCCCAGCAATTGACCGCTCCCACTCGGATCACCCCTTCCACCTCCTTGGCAAACTCTCGCCACTGTCAGGGTCAAGGACAAAAACAGATAAGATCTCTTCTTTGTATCATGATTTATTTTTTTAAATCTAACTAAAACTACCTCTTTGTGCATTTCGTTCTCTTAAATGGGAACACACACACAGAAAGAGTTAAATGCAAATCTTTTAAAATTGTAAATCACCTTTTCTCCCTCGCAAGCCATCACCACCAAAGCAACCCCATCCCACCCCACCCCTATACACACACACACATAAATACATATTCATTTGAATAATTACATGATTGTTACAAATTAATAATCACAGCTTTGCACTGAATTATAGAGTAATGAAGTGTGACATCACAAGAGCATGTTGTGAAGGCACCTGGTTCTAAACTATGAGGGTTTAGCAAACAAAGGTGATCACAACAGGACTCTCATTGGGAACACCTGCTACTAACATGCTAAATAAACAAAGTCAGACCAGTGAAATTCTCACTTGAGTGACGTTGTTTAGAACCAGAAACCTGCATTACACTGGATAGGATGACACCACTATATATTTTTTCATCCAGACAATACCACACAGTCTAATGCAGGAGAACAAAGCAGAGACAGATATAAAATTGCAATCTCTCACACAAGCCAGACATATCACTTGCAATGACCTTTAGAGATAAGTGGTGCTCACACAAATGTAAACACAATGTTTTGAGAGCGTGTGAGGAAATACATTCCCACAGCTTAACTTTCTGTGCAAGCGTTTCTATGTGTGCAAACATACAGAACTATCACTGATAAATCATCATACATTTTAACTCTTTATCTGCTATGTGGGTGTTTTTCACCATTAATGCACATACACTACAGTTAAAAGGAATTGGCAAAGGGAAAGGGAAAGGGAAGAAAGGGAAGGAGCCACAGTTTTAAACCACGGTATATTTTGTCCAGTTCAGCATGAAACAGGATGCATTAGCCTAAAAAGCATCATGTTTCATGCTGAATGGACAAAATATACAGCGGTTTAAAACTGCGGGTCCTTCCCTTTCTTCCCTTTCCCTTTCCCTATGCCAATTCCTTTGAGCTGGAGTGTATATCCCATAACCATCAAGTGCTTCTCGCACACAAAGGGTTAATGCTTCGTGAAAATGACTACACTCCCAACATGCATCACAATATTACTGATAGTGTAATTATTTGGTAGACACAAAATATAATCAACTTACAGGAACAAGTGGTCATGGCTACTGACCTTTAAATGCCCAGTGAAAATTGACGTACTCTAGCATGCACCGTACTATTGAAGACAATGTGATTTTACAGGAATCACAAAAAAGTCCCACACACCACTATCCATGTGTGATATAAGACAGACTTTTGTGGACACAGACTTATACAGGGGTGCATTTATTATTACTTTGCTCCCCCTTGCCACGGAAGATAAAGCCATCTATGTGCCATATCCGGAGATGTAGGCGATCATTGAGTGCCACAAATCTCTGTTTCTAGCTGTACTTATACAGGGGTGCATTTATTATTACTTTGCTCCCCCTTGCCACGGAAGATAAAGCCATCTATGTGCCATATCCGGAGATGTAGGCGATCATGGAGTGCCACAAATCTCTGTTTCTAGCTGTTTGAATCAGCTCCACCTCCCGCTGACCCGCACCTTTCTCTGTCATCCACGCATTCAGACTGGTCAGCCAATTCATTTGTTTCCTTCCTCTACCCCATTTTCCCTCTGTCTTTCCTGTCAATGCCAAATTTTTGAGAACGTCCTTTCTCATTATTTGTCCTACAAAACTCATCTACCTAGTTCTTATCTCAATAATCAGCTTTCTCTCCACACCAGACACAGACACAGACAACATAAACAAAACATTCTTTATATGCTCATAGCAACCAAATGACACAGTGGATGTTTTTAGTACTTACAGTCGGAGCTAAATCGTGGCAGTGGTGGCATCTGGGAGAATAGAAATTCACAATCCAGATATCTTCCCCAAACACTGACTGGTCTGAAAGTTCAAGGAAAATGTAGGGAGAAGATAAAAATGTATGTTTTCATACAAAAAAAATGTACATTGATGTATTAATAAAACAAAAACCATAGGCATACCTCGATGGGTACAATGGAAATGCGTGCTGCAATATACTTGATCAGACCTGATAAAGAAAACTGAATAAATAAATAAAACATAAATAGATCCAAGACTGCAGCTGGATCGATGCGTGATAACTTTAAAGTAAGACTTTTACGCAACTTCTTGTGTCATACTGTATATGTGTTTACCATTCCTGAGTTTTTCTGAGTTTTCATTCCAACATGCAGGAACATCGGGTAAATCAAATAATCTTCAATTCCACGTGAGGTACAATGACCTTTCAAACATTCAAAAGGTTTTTACTTATCTATTCATTCTACAATACAATATCAACCACATTGTTGTAATGTTCTACCTGCACATATATGCATGTACGTGTACACTACAGCTCAAAGGAATTGGCATAGGGAAAGGGAAAGGGAAGAAAAGGAAGGACCCACAGTTTTAAACTGCGGTATATTTTCTCCATGCTTTAGCATAAAGAACATCATGTTTCATGCTGAACTGGACAAAATATACCATGTTTTAAACTGCGGCTCCTTCCCTATCCCAATTCCTTTGAGCTGTAGTGTATATACATTTAGTAACAAAACAAGCTCCAAGACCTTTAAAAGTAATTAAAGCGATAGTTCACCCTGAAATTATTATGGTTTCAATAAAAGGAGACACATGAAAGAAAAATATTAGTAAAGGTGTGATGAAAATTGGTCAATGGAAAAGAAAGTTATTTGAATTTTAAATTTTGATTTTGTGATGTCACGTGCGAGGTGCTCTCCCATATGTTGAATACAGGTCTTTTGGAAAATGTTAATTTTCTAAAAAGCATATTTACGATTACACCTGTGCGTTTGCCACATCACTGTTTGATATAAATCTCTTCTGTAAAACACTATATAATTATAAATCATTATTATATATCAATAAAATGTTTAGATATGTTTTTCTAACTCATTGTTTAATTGTTTATTGTTTATATGTGTCTCTAGTATTGCTATATATTGTTGTTATTGTGCTGGTGGAAAGCAAATTTGCATGATTTTGGACTGAATAAAATATCTTGTATGTTGTATCTTGTAAATGCTTTGCAGACAAGATGTGAATCAGATGAGACTTACCAAAGTCAGTTTTGCTCAAAGTCACAATCTCTGGATCTTCATCATATAACCCTGAGGAGAAACAAACACAGAGAGAAACATCTCATTACATCAACATAGTATAGAACTGTTTCAACCCATTGACACCTGGGCCCCGTTGCATAAATCTTGTCATAAATGGTAGCTCTGCCATCGATGGTAATTACCATGGTAATATTGCCTGACAGCCAATCAAATTCATATTTGCCATCGGTAGCAAAGTTACCATCAATGGTAAGTTTTAAGCAACAGGGCCCTGAAGAATCTCATTCCTGTAGACTTAATATAGGAACCACCTGGTTCCCAGAAACTAAGGGTTAGCATCAATGAAAAGAACATAAATTTAAACTTTAAATCTTGGCACTGATGAATACACTTTTTCTCAGCATTAAAACACCACATTAATGTACTGTTCTTTTCTCTTTATACTATTCAGCTTTTTTTATGAGACCAATCATATTAGACCAAAAGCACTGTGACTTCTCAATGTTGTTGTGCATAAAACAAGTTTATGATACACATTTTTAAGACAAAAACGCACTGCCAGTAAACTTAAACTGTTAATCTGAAATAATTCTATTATTTGTAATGTAGGCACTGCGAAATTTCATAGGTCTTAAGGCACTCAATACTCAAACAACTAAAAATTACCAAATTCTGTCTTGTAAAACTGCCAGCTCTCGTATCTGTTCCATTGGTTCCCCTGTTCCTTCAGACCTTCTTCCCCAAATCGGTCATATTTCTTTCGCAGGTCGTCGTCCTTCAGCACCTCGTAAGCTCGGTTGATGCGAACAAACTTGTCATGAGCTTTTGGGTCATCCTGACATTAAAGTAAACCAATTGAAACACAAATATGTCATTTAAAAATGGAAAAAGAAAATAAAAACAGTATCTCAAAACAAGTTGAGCCTAACACTTCTTCCAATTTTGCAGAGTTTGCAGACAATGAAATTAATCAAAATTAAAATAACAAATTAGTATATTAATGTTTTGTGACAGGGCTTTCTGAGGTAATTTCAATTAGAAAATACACTTTAGGCATACACTCAGTAGGAAGAATTGCATGTTTTATCCTCTGATGGAAAGAATCATACTTTTTTTGTAATCATTTACAAGATGTGAATATCATCCCACAGTTTCTTATTTTGTGCTTGACGAATAACTGTTTTAATATCTTTAACATTTGTGTGTCATATGCGCATTTCTTCACAAGTCATTTATTTCTAATAATGTATCGAATGGACAAGTAAACGGATGCATATCTTTGTAAGAAAATGCACATTTTCAAAAAAAAAATGTACATATGGGAGAGCACCTCACATATGACGTCACAAAATCAAAATTTTAAAATCAAATAACTTTCTTTTCCTTTGACCGATTTTCGTCAAACCTTCACTCTTATGTTTCTTTCATTTGTCTCTTTTTATTGAAACTAAAATAATTTCAGGGTGAACTTCCCCTTTAACTCTTTGTGTGCCAGATGTGCATTTCTTCACAAGTCATACAAATGTCCCCGCATTTTATCTGGTATGTTAAAGGTTAATCTTACTTGGTTTTTGTCTGGATGCATGGTCAGGGCCAGCTTCTTGAAAGCCCTCCTGATGTCCTTAGCGTCCGCATCGCGCTCAATCCCCAGCAGCTCATAAAAATCGTCTGACTTGGCAACGCTGATCACAACAACAAACGTGAGGGCGAGGAAGAGACAGAGGATGAGCTTAGAAGGACAGCAGGCCACCGATCGTCTTGTTAGGGGCCTCATCATGGCTCTGATGGTTGCTATGGTTCCTGTGAAGTGACCAGAGAAAGGAAGAGATGTTGTCACGTTTCAGAAAAAGGGATGTAAAATAAATGTCATATGATGGAAATAGTCCAGGTTGATCAGATCTAGTTTGGGTAATCTGGCAATCCTGACATGGATTTTGGGGGTCTAACTTGTCTTATTTAAGTTGTTAACTGAATACATCCTAACCCTAACCCTAGGCTAAAGAAAGCAAATAAATAATTTGGAGCCATATACCTAAGTTATATTTGAGTCACAGAAAAAGCAGGATTGCCATCAATTTTGTGCAGTGAAACAAATCTACAACAAGTATTGATGTGAAATTCCTAGAACTATTTTTTTTTTGATATGATGACATCTTATTTTTTAAAAAAAAATAGTTCTAGGAATTCCACATCAATATTTGTTGTAGATCTGTTTCACTGCACACAATTCTCCCTATCGCATATAGCCGATATCAAGCGATATCACCTCATGATACCGATATCTGATCGATTGCTCTTGGGACGTATACTTCCGGTAAGAGCTGGTTGTCGGCAGAAAGTGACCAAGAAATCACTTTTTTTTATGAATTAAGCAGTGAAAACTTTGTGTAGGGTTGTGGTTAGGGTCAGGGTTAGGTTTAGAATAAGGTTTAGGGTTAGTGTTAAGGTCAGGGTTAGTTTTAGGGTTAATATTCATAAAATTAGTTGGATACCCTGGTCCCTTATTGTATACGGGATTGCCGAATGTTCGTGGACCGGAAGTTCATAACCCAAGAATTAAAGGTAAAAAAAATAGAGCGCCACACACGTTCAGATTCGGAGAGCTATATGCGATAGGGAGAATTGATGGCAATCCTGCTTTTTCTGTGACTCAAATCTAACTTATTTATGCCTTGGCTCCAAATTATTTATTTGATTCTATTTCTAGGAATTACACTATCATTGAAAGTGCAACTCCACTTATTAGAGATTTTCTGTTGCGGTTGATATCCCATCAACATTTCGTACATCTAAATAAATTCATAATCTATATTATAACTTATGCATAAGCAGGATTATGTGTCAGTGACAGTTCAGCTGCTCGCTAAGTCCCAGCGGACATTCTTGAAGACTTCCGCCTGACGCGCTGGCGTGGACTTAATTGGCTGTACCTCTCAGTCATATACACCGGCAAAGTCATCGAAATAGAATATCGAATGTTATTCCCGGATAAACTTCATAATGACATCATGAAATAAAAGAAATCAATCACCTTAAAAGTATTCTAGTGAAAAGTAACAGTCTTAATGATAACGTATGCTTACCTAAAACTTGCTTTGAACGACCACTCTTTTCCGAATTTTCCGAAGAGTTGTTACATAGCCGATACGTGTCCTTCTTTTGAGCAAGGTATGGTAGCTTCAAGAATATAATTCGTGATGAACCATATACAGAGATGGCCATCTCTGTGTGAGATATTTGATTGACAGTACATGTATACCGTTCGTTTGTATAAAAGTGATGTGCCAAAATAGAAAGATGTTCTATGAACAGCAACCGTCGCTTGAATACCCACAATGAATACTTAAATAATTCAGTAGGCTATATAACATTTTTTGCATGCTTAATTCTGAATTTACTATTCATTTCTTTTTAAATTTCAAATTACATATTTGTCGACCGTCGACCGCACTATAATGATATTACCGTAGAAATCTTTTCTAATTATGTCATTAAAAAACAAAGAACAAAGCTTTCTAGTGATACCTTGAATTTATTGAGGAAATTAATTGAAACATTTTTGTGATACCTGCCGCCTTCCTCACACATTCACACTCACTACCCCTCAGATTGCTTTAAATAAGTATGCTACTGGAGTTCACAACGCTGTGGATAATGCGATTTCCTTAGCCCCTAACTCAGAAATCATTCAGTATAATTTCTTAAAACAAGATCATGAGATAGCAAGGTAAAGAGTACTATAGGCATAAAGTTAGCAATCAACTGCTGGTTGCACTTATGTTATGGTCAAAACATAGTTGTATCCATTGTCTTATTTTTTTTTTTAATAAAAAAACAAGAATGTTAGGAAAGAATTATTATGTTGCTCCAATTCTATATACTTTTTTTTTTCGAGTGAGCGGGAAGCTCCTAAAATGTTTTTTGTTCAACTCAATGCGAAAACAGTGTTTTTTCATAACAATACGTATCAGGCGCGTATCCAGGATTTTTGAGAGGGGGGGGGGGGGGGGGGGTTCGAGCTGAATATGAGCGGGTGGGGAAGTGGGGAAGTGATGGATTTTTTTTAGGGGGGGTCCATACTTTTTTTAATCCCGCTCAGGGGGGTAAAACAAAAACAGGAAAAAGGGGGATTTGAACCAAAAAAGGGTGGGGGTTAACACCGTAAACGAAAAGGGGGGTTGAACCCCCGAACCCTCCCCTCTCCCCCCCCCCCCCCCCCCCCCCCCCCCCCCCCCCCCCCCCACACCCCCCCCCCCCCCCCCTGCATACGCGCCTGATACGTATGGCACATCATCGATATAATCGTTGTGGAAGTAGCATTCATATCTTCTCCAACTATATAGGCCGGGGCTTATTCCATGCTTGCAGCAGTTTTTAAGCTCAAGGCTTGTTGAATGATATGTCAGGCAAACTGCTGCCCAATGGCAAGAATGACATCATTGGCGCACGTAGTAGTTCGATGCTTTTAACATGCAGAAAATGACAATAGAAGAAATAGTTATACTGCACACTGTTGGTTTTATAAGTTCACATACGTGTACCAATACAGATGAGAAGGAGAATGGCGGGGGAAGGGGGGGGGGAGGATGAAAAGGGGGGGGGGTGTAAAGGGGACTTGGGAGAACGAGAAGTTTATCGTAGACTCGTTTATGATTTTAGGTATCTCGTGAATCAGCTTAGTTTTATAATGATTGATCGTCTAAAAAAAAAAAGAAGAAGAAGAAGAAGAAGAAAGGTCATGAATATGCCCGTATTGAAACATACAGACATAAAGTTTGTTTCATACCGGGATTATTTTCAAGTCTCATGCCGTACGCCTAACATTATCATATTGTATAGAATAACACTAGTACTGCTCTACTTTGGGCAAAAGGAAGCAACTAACAAAAATACCTTTCTTGTAAATTAACCAAATGTATCTGTCACTTGCATTGGCGTCATTGCATCACCACATCATATTAGATTAAGTATCTCGCAGCAAGATAATCGTTTCTTTTCCAGATTTTTCATGAAGGGAATGTGAGGTGGAATCTAAATGTAACAATAACTCAGAGTTGAGTGATTTGTCACTTGCTTCCTTTTTATCAAAGTGGGCAGAGTAGGCCGATGGTATCAAATATGTTTTGTCGTGGATCTCACATTTCAACAGGGTCATAAGACACAATGTTGGAGTATGGTATATTCACTAAGATGGGGGCAAAATATGTTGCACCATATGGCCTGCGGGACATAAGTATCACTTGGCAAAACGTGTATCCCTTATGGTCTGGAGTTTTGAAATAGTAAATCATTGGGGTGTAAAGTTCATTACAGATTTAAATTGAATGTATATGTTTCTGTATTATTATTTTGCATACATACAATGATAATAAGCAAGATCGGTATAATAATAGCTACTTTGATAATATAAATCACAAAAATTACTTGTACGATAATAAGTATCACAGAAAAATAAGACAGTGTTACGAAGCGTGAGATGAGCTTGTGGGAAGTGGGAAATACAGGAAATGATCATGTTTAATGAAACTATTCATAGATTTCACATTTGTGGAGTTACAAGAAGAAAAAAATGCGAAGGCGAAAAGAAATAAAAACATCTTTGACGAATAAAGTGATAGTGATAGAAGAGCATTTGTGGAGAAAAGTTACCAATGATATCGTGCGATCAAAATGTATTCTGCGTACGATTATCTTTCTGCCTTTCTCTCTTCTTTGTTTTATTTGCTTGTTCATGCACTATGTTTGTACAATTAAATCCTTTTTATGCTGTAAAAATTGTAAAGTCACCCGCAATTCGGCCAGCGGCGAGCGCGACGAAGTGTAGTTTTGTATGCCACCCCCTAATAAATCATTATCATCAATCAATCAATCAAAGAAACGCTGTCTATGCATATACCAGTGACTATAACATAGGGCCTACAAATTGAGCAGATAGTTCGAGGACAAAAGAAAATCACGCATATTTTAACGACAGACCCTATAGGCCTAGGCCTACATTAAAAAAAAAAAGTAACAGCTTGTAAATCCTGCCAATGCTATAAAAAATGCGTCTGAAATTTTGTCAAAAAGTCATAATCCATTTTCAGTAACATACTGCAGCCTATTGAAATATTAAGTTTTATATCATAGTGTTTCACGTCCCGATAATGATATCGATCATGAATATCATATAATTTTAACCGTGAATCTCGCGTTCTTTTTGTCTTCCATTTTAAAATCCTCTTTGTTGATTAATAATATATGTGTTTGTGAATTACGCTTGAGGCAATATGATCAGTTCTGTGCGAACCACTTTACGTGAGTGTAATCGTTCGTTTAAATTAGATTTCTGTGATCATATTTCTACAGTTTACACGTTTTTCGTAAATATCATGAATAGTAGTATTATATCGTTCTTCCTATTTTTATTTATTTATCTATCTTTTTTTTTTTTTTTTGGGGGGGGGGGGTCAGTGCGTTTCAGTATACCGTTTTTTACATTTTTTAAAAATAAATTCATAATGAGGCTTATTAACATAAAGATTATTTTGTGTTCATTCATGTAGCTACAAATTTTACTTTTTATCCCAACCTCACTTTTCAGAATACTATCATGTTTTTTTTTCTTTCCCTATATCCCTGAGATACACAAAACAAACAACTTTGTTTGATTTCTGAATACAGTTACTGCAGAGGCTACAATAATAAAATTGAAATATTATACCAAAAACAGTGTCAATTTCGTTCCTGAGGTCAAGTTTTGACCTTTTAAGGCCATTTACGCACGATCTTACAAAATGCGCGAAGTTTCGGGTTTTGGCAGAGCGGGTCGCTATGATAATGCATTATGTATTATCATAGAGACCCCGCTCTGCCAAAACCCGAAACTTCGCGCATTGTACTTGTAACATGTATCGAGCTAAAGCTGGCGCTGTTGATCAAGCTAGACAATGTAGCTCTATGGTGTGGACGGAAGATTAGGTGAGAATTCAGAGTCATTACAACTGTAAAAAAAGTTGAAGTGTTTTCCATATTTACTTTCCACGTACACAATTACCAACCAACCATCCTTCTTGATCATCAAATTTAGCGATAAATGTAAATGATCTTAGTTTCGGATGCATGCAACACTAGTGTTCTTTTGTGAGTTTATTAGGCCGCTGGTAGTAAACTCCAGCCCGACCGGCCGGGCGCGCGGGGCGAGTGTCGTTATGGTGCTCCGCCCACATGCTAGTAAGTTGAGTGCTTTTTTACGCGTCCAGTCGTTCGGAAGGAAACCTTAATTAGCCAGAGTAAAACAAAACAACGTTCAAGTACTGTAACATAAGAATAAATACTTGAATTTTCAGGCATATCTCTCCGATTACAGTCACTTGTGCATCCTAGCTATTATTATTTTTTTTTTTACAAAAGAAAAAGAACAACTTGCAGTTCCACCTTGTCCTTGACCTTGACCTGTGACACAGAACTGGCTAGTTCTACTGATTATTCATTGTTCTTTTTTTTTTAAACATTAGATCTATTTCTTTTTTTCAGATGACCTGGATGAAGGCCTACATGAACCTGAAAGTAATCCTGACTGTGCAGTGATAAATCAACAACGAAGAGAGATGTCTTCAGACTGGCATTCAACAAAAAGTGTGCATATCCACACAGAGGTCACTGAGTCGGTCTTCCTTGAAGATATTTATCCAAAGGCAAGTGTCTAGTTTATAGACTAGACCATAGTGTATGTTTTAATGTTAGGATAGTGGTGGTACAGATTACAAGACCCGGTATTATTGTGAAGTCGTTTTGGCTATATGGTACAGCTAGGTTAAAAAAATAGTTTGATCTCCCTAAATCATTCAGGAACAAAAGCGCCAAGAATCTTCTCAAGCTCATGACATTGAAAGGAAACAAGAACAGGATCTGTTCTGTTGTGATCACGCGTCTCCACATAATTTCCAGTTCCCATTACTATCCAAACACTCAGATCTTTACAACCACATGTATGTGCATGTGGTAGCAGAATCGTGTAAGTCTATAAAAACTACACTAAATGAAACAGCAAGAGGCATTTATGAACAGGTAGTCTTTACAGACTGGTGCAATTACTTGCAAACTGATGTGAGGGGATTCAACTTTGAGTGGTCTTTACAGACTGTGATCTTTGTAGCCAGGTGTTTATTACTTATTACTATTTAAAAGTAAAAAACTTAATAGCAATGTAATTTTGGTAGATTTGATATTGTTGCTAAACTTGTCAACTCCCTTCATCAGTTACATTCATACAGTATCTATTTCTGACAGAGAGAACCTGTTGTTCTGAGAGGGTTGGATATAGGACCGTGTGTGGAGAAGTGGACTGCAGAATACCTCGCTCTAAGAGGAGGGGACATGGAGGTCAAGATTCATGTCAGCCCAACAGCAAAGATGGATTTCATCACAAAGAACTATGCTTATAGGTACCATAAATCATTTCTGACTTTACATGTATGTCAATTTTTAGTGAAAGGTTTTTTGGGGCCAATTTTAATTTTGAAAAGAAATCCTTGGCCTACACCCAGCATTACGTATGGCGTGCTCCATCCTGTAAATTATAAAACTTGTAATCTGTTGACCAGAAATGGCCTTGTGGTTTTAGTCACTGCCTGGTAAGTGGTAGATTACAGGTTCAAATCCTTCTGGTTCCAATATTTGTTTCAGACTTGTTTTTCATTCAATTACAGGATGGTGACTTATAACTCCATAGCTAGTCATTAGTTAGCTCTCGTAGATTATGTGTATATCTAATTTGAGGAAAGTTTTCATTTGTTCTTTTTTTGTCTTTTTCTTAGACATTTTAGGAAAGGTAGCTCAAGATCCGTGAGCTACATTTAAATTTGCATGCTTGGGTAGAGATATTATTTGCTAATTGTTATTGATATTTTACCTGTATCTTCATATTCCCCCACAGGAGTCTGGCGTTTTCTGACTTGATTAAAAGATGCTCCCGGAATATCCAAGATGACTTTTTCTTTCAAGAGGTACGATCTGCGATATGCCTGATAAAATTAATTTTGTTATGAATGGACGATCAAGTTTTAAAATTGATGTAGAGATTAAAAGAAATATGAGTTGGAAAGCTATCTGTGGTTCATATTATTCAAAAAAGTGAAAGTATTATGCATCTGATTTCCACCCACGACTACTGATATCATGGCCGTGTTATGAAAGTTATAAACAGAAAAATCTATCTGCTTCCAATTTTGGTATAGAAATATAAAGTAAGCATCAACTCTTTATTGCATCTTTGAACCAGAAATGCACACAAATACAACTGTTTAATAAAACTTTCTGCCACAGAAACATTGGGTCCAATTCATATACTGGTACCAAACAATTATTTATGACTTAACAAAATCAAACAGAAATGTTAATGAAGTGAAATACTGGAATTGCCTATCAAATTCAAAGGTTGTACCTATTACAAGCTGAATGATACACTCTTGTTTGGGTTGCATTTGGCAGGATGAGCTGTATTATCTACGTTCTCTTGGGGAAGACCCTCGAAAGGTGAGTATAGGAACTTTGAGGGAAGTTACTGCTTTACTGCTCAGGTATATTGTGCATTTAGTACTTGTGCGAGATTGAAGAAATGAATTCCGATAGTCTGACCACGACAATCAATTCTTTTCATGTGTTCTTTCCATCCTATCATCTTTTAACCAAAGAAGATAGTCGGTGTGAAGATGCATAAAGACATAAGTTTGCAAAGTTCAAACCTTTGCAAATTTACCATTATTGTGACTAGGTGGTACAAACCATGAAAGTGATTTGGAAGCAAATGCTCTGTTGTCATTTTTTTTTTGTGGCCACAACAGATTTTTTTCAAATTCTCTCTTCATCTTACTTCCTTTTCTGACCACTTTTTCCCTGCAGACTATGAACAGTGATCGGGAAGCAAAAAGTCTGTATCATGTTCTCTCTCCATTTTCGGTGCATAGAGACATACAATTATGCTTATGTATTATGCTAAACGCTATACAAAAATGTTCAATTATTATTATGTTCTCTTTCCATCTTGTTACTATTTCTTAATGGAAGGGGATAGCCGATGTGAAGATGCAGTTCCCATCTCTCTCAGAAGACATCAGGATACCAGAGTTCTTTTCAGAGGAGCAGTTCTTTTCCAGTGTCTTCAGAGTTGGCTCAGCCAAGCTCCAGCTCTGGACTCACTATGACGTAAGCAAAATTAACTTGAATTCTTTTAAATTCTGGTTTATTTATGAAAATGGTTCGATAACAAAAGTCTGATAGGGCGCCTTATAATCAGCTCTGCTTCCTTTTGGCTCCTTCCATATGATTCTGTAATTATTTTTTTGTATATGTATGTCATATTGTTTTAATGGAAAATAAACTGAACTGAAAGTGAATAAAAGAGCCTGATTTAGAACAGATATACATTACAATAGAGGGTTCCCACAAGCAGCCATATTGGAGGATGAGCAATAAAATCTGTGCATCAGACCACGAAAAGTCATTGTTTTCATGGTCTGATGCACATGTTTCTATTGTTTTGTCCTCCAATGTGGGAACCCTCTATTTGTGAAATAAATCTCATGAATATATGAACATAAAAGTAAATTTAGTTAAAACAAAACATAAATGTAAGCCTAAACAACCAATACATGTTGCAGTTGATAATTTCCATATATGATGTTTATGCATTCATGTTATAGGGACGCTAGTCACATTAAATTCCAAAGAGCCACCATTACTATTGCAACAAATGCCATGGTGCGGTATTTAACCCTGCAATCCAGGGTGGTGTTTCACCAAGTTGTTTGTAAGCTACGAACGACTTTACGAACGACTGGTGATCCCTTCTTGTACTAAATCAGATTCTCAATGAACTAAGTGTGGTATCACATTTAGTACAAGAAGGGATCACCAGTCGTTCGTAAAGTCGTTCGTAACTTACGAACAGCTTGGTGAACCCCCCCCCCTGGGTAGGTTATCAGCAAGAATTCACAACGTTACGGTATTTCTTCATATTCTACAGGTCATGGATAACATTCTCATGCAGATCAGAGGCCACAAACGCGTCATCTTATTCAGTCCTCGGGATGCAAATCACCTGTACTTGACTGGTGAGTGTTGGAGGACCATTGTGCATGGACGATTTACCAAATGGTATACTGGTATGACCAAGATGCTCAGGAAAGGATCGTTGAACGCTTTCCACATATTTTTCTGGAGTTCTTGCCATTTGATGTCATGCTCATAATATTACAACATTGCAAAACTAATACCAAATGGTATACTTGTATGACCAAGATGCTAAGGAAAGGGTCGTTGAACACTTTCCACATATTTTTCTGGAGTTGTAGCCATTTGATGTCATGCTCATAATATTACAACATTGCAAAACTAATCATTTGGTGAAGTAGTGTATCGTATTAACCTGTTTTTTAGTGAGCCCATGTATATGCAGGCTGGCTTTTCTCCACTAAGATACTGGGCAGCACGATTCCTGCGTAATCTGTTGTACAGACAATAGGAGACAGGCTGTGAATAAACTCCAAACTCCTAATAGAATGCAATTAAGCCACACCCATTTGGTAACTTCAGTTCCATGGAAATATTTTACATCCTAAGTACCAGGGTTTGCAAACCAGAACATCTAATTTGACCAACGGGTTGATGGGTGCTGATTTGCCTTTTGCTTTATAACGGGGTGCGTCTCTTATGTTTGTCTTTTGGTTCAAACACAATTGTGTTGTGATCATGCTCGCTGTGTCAGTGCAATATTAGATAACATGAGGGGTGGATTTGGCTTTGGTCACGAAACTTATGAATAAAGTGTACTGGTACGAAACCATTGTGATTAGTGATTTAGTGCCCATAATTTTTGTTCTTTTTCTCTTATGCAGGTGACAAGTCTGCTGTGACAGACCTCGACAACCCTGACTTTGAGAAATACCCAGACCTCAAATTGGCAACTCCATATTACTGCGAGCTGGAGCCTGGTGATGTTCTCTTTATTCCAGGTAGACACAAAAATAAATCTTTGCATTCATTCACCAAAATCAATTTGTACTGCTCCCTCTTATAAACATACTGCTGCATATATAACAGGTTGATGATCCATGTTAAAGGGAATATACTTTACTGGGAAGACAAATAAGCTTTCAAAAGGTGATTGTGAGCAATCTTCTTGCCAATGGTCTTAAACTCATGTATTGTCCATTTTAGAACCTTGCTGAAAGTTATTTGCCTTCAAATGATCCACATTTGGAGAAATTAATGATTATTAGTAAAATTCTCAAAATGTTCGGGCCGAAACATTTTGGAGATTTGTGATTTAATCACTGATCACTCCAAATGTGGATCATTTGAGGGCAAATAACTTTCAGTAAGTTTAGAAAATGGACAATACATGAGTTTAAGACCATTGGCAAGAAGATTGCTCACAATCACTTTTTGAAGGCCTATTTGTCTTCCAAGTACAATATATTCCCTTTAAAGAAAATTTAGAGATCCTGTTCCAGGTGTGTGAAAATTCAATGAGAAGTTATTACTGAAGTGTGAGGTCATATGAGCATGTTGTCAAGACAACTGGTTCTGAACTATGTTGGTTTAGCAAACAGCAATGATCATAGCAGGATATCTCAATGAGAGTGCCTGACATTAGCCCGCTAGACAATGTCGGACCAGTTAATCTCTCTCATGAGGTATGTTGTTCAGAACCAGAAACCTGCATCCCAACGGATATGACATCACCACTTTGGTACTCTTTAGACAAAGTACAAGAGAAGTTTTGTATATTTGTAAATGTTTTACTATCAGTAACCAGCCGTCAAGGCATTAGCACAGCAAATATTTGTCTCTCACTCTGGATTTCTTACCCAATGTCCAGCCTTGTGGTTCCACAACGTGGTCTCGCTGGACTTCAGTGTGGCGGTCAACGTCTTCTGGCGACACCTGGATGCGGGTTGCTATGACAACAAGGACACGTATGGGAACAAGGACCCGGTGGCGGCGGGCAAGGCGCTCCAGATCGTCCAGCGAGCCGTCAAGGCGCTAGAAGCCTTGCCTGAGGAGTACAGGGACTTCTATGGCCGCAGGCTCGTAAGGGAGATACAGAGGAAGACCTACGTGTCTCATGATAAGGGGTGATAGTGATTCTACCGCTCCTCCTCTTTTACACTTCACTGCTGAAATACCTCACTGAAATTCACCTCCATGCTACCATTATTGACAGAAAACGTTAAAAGTATACCTAGCTTTTAGTTGATACAAAGTAGTTCATGCATCATTGCTAAATTTGAATTTTGATCCAATGACTTCCATTGCTAACAACATTCTTAAACGAAAGTCCTTGATTTTGATGGATTTCTGTTTAAACATTTCTGTTGCAATGAGCTTCATTGTTGAGTTTGTCACTGCCATAATATTTATGTTACTCCTGGTCACAAAGTGATATGTTTTTTTAACATTCATATGGCTTTTTTTAGTTTCTGCATAGTTTGTGGAGGTCTGTCAAATTTGAGTCTTGATATGATTACATCTCACATTTCCATTGCTTACAGCATTCTTAAAACAAAGTCATTAATTTCTGCAAATACATGCCAGTAGATATCTCAGTTACAATAAGCGTAAAGGTTAAATTTTTCACTACCATAATTCATATCATATTCCTGGTCACTCACACATACGTGTTATGACCAGAGTCTTGCAACTGCTTTTTTCCTTTGATGCAATTTAAAAGTAAAACAAAAATCAGAAAGTCTATACTAAAATATCTGTTTTATTCATCATTAATATGTTCTTTACTGAGCCTGTATATATGCGGGATGGCATTTCTCCACTCAGATACCGAGCAGCGCGACCCCCGCCTAATCTGCTGTAGGAACAATAGATGACGCGCTATGAATAAACTTCAGATTCCTTATAAGGCACAATTAAACAACACCCCTGTGGTTACTGCAGTTTTATGGCAAATTTTGACATCGCTACTGGACGAGGCTTTACAAAGCATAAAAATCTAACTGTGAGCAACAGGTTTACAAAAAATGGAGTGAACAATCTCAAAGGCTAGAAGCAGTAGGTGAAACAAGAGGAGGAGTGGACGTGGATAAACTCATCCATTTTTCTGGTTTGTGCAATGATATCCAGCCAGTATGTTATGGAGAATGAAGACGATACATTCAGTCTGATGTGCTGGGCATGTCTGTTCCAGATCATGCGAGGGATGGATGGAGGGTGCGTGACGGTGGGCGTGTCTGTTAGCGTTTGCAGTGACGTTTCAGGGAAGGTCTAGCTTTTGCCACCGAGAACGTTGGACTGTTGGGCCTATGAACACTGCTCAAATTTGGCGCAGTGAAAGAAATTAACTTGGGGCTCAGCATGATTTAGGCACCGCAATGCAAAAAAAGCCCCAGCTGTAATGCAGGACATTTGTGTCTTATCCTTGGGCTTAAAAAGTAGTCCCTGCAAGTCGTGTTTTGTTTCTCTACCTGGTGGATGTGTTGCTTTAAACATGTGACAAGGATTTAAGAACTGCATACTACGTTGGTATATATATATATATATATATATATATATATATAAGCATTTTTTGTGTTACTTAGTATACTTTATTGATAAAGAAGCGCAAATTGTCATATAAATTTTAAAATATTGTTTTACATGAATCATGACTTGTATGGAGAAATAAATAAATTCAATTGAAAATTGAATGAGTGATGTATTTCATTTGGCTTTGTTTCCCTCTCTCTCTCTCTCACACACACACACACACACACACACACACACACGCACATTCCTAGACAATGAAAGAGCAATCGATGTAGGTATACAATCCGACCGTGTTTGACCTCAAATCATACATCGTGGGGCTTATTGACTTTCATGAAATCAAATACTAATTTCATCATTTTGGAGTGTTATCGTTGCTAAAAGTATTTTCATGAAAGAGAAAATTTTCTCTTTAAAACATTTGTTTCGTTTGAATTTATTCAAATAAAAATGAAAACATTCATGAATACTCAAGCACATATGCTCAACAAATTGATACGATACAGACATTTGATGGTCTATAACATTTTTAATTTGTAAGAAAAATATAAAATATATTGATGACAATTGTTACTTTGTACAAATTCAAATAATTCATGGATATCGTAGACTGATCCTGAAATTTGGAAAATTTGTTGGGAATTTACTCTTTTTGACAATTAAACTCCATAAGCAAACGGGCTTAGATATAAAGTTGTTTGTAGCCATGTTTTTATGTACTGTGCAATTCAAAGGACATAAACATTCTTCCACATTATGATTGCAGTAAGTACATGTATCTCAATGCAGGGGAAAAAATAATTCAACATTTTCGGGGGCTATTTTTCGAGCACATTGCCCGATTTGGCTACAATTTTACATTATGTCTATGGGAATGTTGGGGGTCTTTGAACATTTTCCAGGGCTCGTTTAAGCATTTCGGGGGCAAAAAATCGCCCCAAGCCCCCGTGTAGTTTTCACATTTCCATGGAATAGGAGAAGAGCAAACAAATGGATTACAGCAATTTGTATATTTTACTAGTAACTATCATTCATGAATGGATTAAGAATTCCTCTGGTAATGGCAAATCACACAATTGTATATCATGGAGCAATGTTAGTACATGTAGGTTACAATCCATTACATTGCATCTTGTTTTTGGTGTTCTTGTCCATACTCTTGTGCCAATCTTTAATTTTCAGCTTTTCTAAACAATTTTTTGGTTGGAGGGAACTACAATACCCCTTTACATTATACAGGGTGTATTTCCCATTAAAAGCTAGTTGTGAAAATGGAAATAATTATGCCTCTGGCACGAAGTGGCCGGAGGCATTTTGTTTTGGGGTTGTTTGTTCACCGTCCAAATCGTTTGACACAATATCTTGAGAACCATTTACCAGCGGAGGCACATTCATCGTTCTCTTATTTTTAAAATGCAAAAGTTATGCAAGCTGTTAATATATCTTCAAATGTACTTGTTTAAATCTGTATTACAGTAATTCCCATTTAAAGGGATACATAAAAGAAAACGAACAGTAACACTCATCACAAAGACCAATTACATGTATCACTGCTAAAGAAGTAAAAAATCTTCAAAGTGAATTCTAAAAACTTTAAAAATAAGATTTTTAAAAATTGTGCACACATAAAAATGCAGTGAAGTTCTCATACATGTGAAATTCATAAAACAACTGAAAATGGAGCCCCATAATACTGCTGAATTTCACGAAAACATTTTTTCATTTTTGGTCACCTTTTTTTCACTACCTGGTCAACAAGTGTGAACTTTGTAATAATAATAGTCCATTCTTATATAGCGCAATTTTACAGTTAGTCTCAATGCGCATAAAAGAGAAAAAGAGAAAGAAGTAGAACCTTATTTAAGCAAAGATGCAGTGATTGAAATCTACAATTCACTAACAAACAAAAATGTCTTCAATTTGGCGCGAAATTGATCCTCAGTTTTAGATTCTCCAATAAATTCTGGAAGTTTTTTCCACAGCATAGGTGCGGCAAACTGGAAAGACCTCTGACCGTAAGTCTTGGTTTTAATGGAGTACTGCACTAAAAGGTTCCTTGAATTTGAACGAAGGACCCGAGGTGATTTATAAAAACTAATAAGCTCTTTATATAGTCTGGCAAATTTCCATGTAAACATTTATATGAAATGCCTAAAATCTTAAACATAATTCACTTATTTATGGGGAACCGATGTAAGTTATGCAAAACCAAATATGCCAAATATCTGTCAAACACAACGGCCATGTAGATATAATATGAGAAATGCTTCACAGGATAAAATTGAATTTTTGTCGTGAATGATCTTCTTTCACAACCTCGTCAACAAATATGGAATTCATACAACAGATCTGCCTAAAATGATGGCCATGTAGATGTAATGCCAGATTTCTACAGGGATAAAACCTTCACATGATAAAATGGATGTCTGTACCATCAATTCACTTTTTTCACCACCTGTACAACAAACGCGGAATTAATACTACGTATCTGTCAATGGATATGAAGATAAAAGGGAAAATTTGTTCCATGAGATTGCTATCACAAGATAAAATTGGTAGTTTGTCATCAATGATCTTTGTTTCACAACCCGGTCAACAAGTATGAATTCATATCAAATATCTGACTAAAACAATTGCTATGTAGTCAAAATGCCAGCTGCTACAATGAGAAAACTTTAACACAATGAAATGTGGACCTTCCTCAAGAACAACATGACACAATTACAAGCTTACTTGGCATTCTATTTTATCAGCCTGAAAGTTACATTTTTTTTCTGACATTATACACATCTGAAGGTAGTTTCACTTTTTCCAAGGACATTTTTTTGCGACCGTCAATGTAACTCCTGATACTTGCATGTGAGGGATACAACATTTAAATTGCAAAGAGAAGAAATGTATTTTCAATAAGACTAAAAACAATAAATAAAATGGCAAATATTATTGGGCTATCGCTGGGGAACCTGTCATCATAATTTCTTGCCCTTCTTGTTGCTAGGCAACCCCGCTTGCAAAATGGCTGACATGAGGGTTTTGTCCTGGAGGGCAAACTCCACTTCTTTTTCGTTCATCTTGAGACTCAGCTGGTGAAAGAGAAGAAGAAAGAGAGAACGCAAAACCTTATTATGATTTGAAATGTAACATCAAACTACAGTGCCATCAAACAGTGCTTCCTTACACAAGCACCATTTCTGCAAACGCCCTCAAATATACCTTGTGAATGTTACATTTATATACTTGTTTGCATGTTATTAATTCTTCATTTCAATCATAATCACAACTATTGATGATGTATTTAATGCTTGGAAGTATCAACTTCTGTTAAACTCTGTGAGTTCGCTATCACCAGTAATACACACAACACCCATAGCGCAGCACGTTCATTGGAACACAAAGGGTTAATTTTGGGTCCAAAATCCTACAGATTCAAACTTCCACTTTCGACAGCAGATGGCGCATGTGCAGAACATGTTCCTTCGCTAGCAACTAAAATAAAAACAATCTTTATCATTGCCAAGTGCTTTTAGATGGTTTGACATTTTTCAGATCGAAATTTGCAACTTATTTGCAATCCACACTGCTTGTTACATGTATTTTTCTCAGTAACAACTAAAAGCCAGCCAGCAAATATGTGGGATCAGTACAGAACCAGTTTATTATTCACTTGCATCTTACCTTGCTCTGCCGAGCATCCTTGGATTTCTTCAGCGCCAGCACGCCCCTCGTCTCAACGAGCTGGCAGAGGGAGAGGAACTCTGATTGGTCGACTGGGGTCACCTGACGACTGGTACACACCCTGCAGTAGGCATCATGCACCTGGCAAAATACAGCAATATACACAACATAGTCAATGCAACAATCAAATAGAAATATATACCAGTTTTTAAAGAACATTCATTCAGAAACACCACTTGTTCTCTTTTTATAGACCACTCAACTTGAATCCCTTCCTAAACTGTAGTCTCGGGAAAGAAACTCTTTTTTCTTTTAACTGGAGGTAGTCTTTTCAGATAAGTTGAATTCAATTAAAACATCTTAAACTTTTAACCCTAATACTCCCGGGGTATTTCAAAGCTTGTTATTACCGGAGGGGGGCATTATCCTTTTATTTTTTTTTTAACTAATTAATTTATGCTAATTTATGCGAGAAATCATAGATTTTGGTATTCCTCACTAAATAAAGCCTCAGGAATAGCAATTTTTGGTACAAAAGTCTTTCATAACTCCCTCATCAATTCTTGAAAGAAAAAGATAGGTTGTGGTAATTATTTCTTATGTATTTTATTGTTTTTCAATTTTCTTATGTATTTCTTTGTTTTTCGTCAAGATTCATATGCGTATGCGTGGGTGTGGGTGTGTGTGTGAATGTGGGTGTGTGTGTGGGTGTGTGTTTGTGTGTGTGTGTGTGTGTGGTAATTATTTACACTATTTGAAACAATGATAACACTTATTAGAAAAGTATTTACATAAATTGGAAAAGCTCCTGATTCTATCCATAGGGTTATACACAGTCACATAGAGAAATAGCGAAATTTCAGTGACATGTGTTCGGTAAACGTAATCTGACACCCGCACGGTAGGTCCGATCACCATAAATTTGGTATCAAAATGTGCGGGAAGGATCAGAGAAAAAAGTCAAGAAATTTTGTTTCGAAATATTGAGGCGTTAGGAAGTACCGACAAAACTTCGACGGGGAGGGCCCCCCCCCCCCCCCCCCCCCCCCGGGGAGTATTAGGGTTAAGTGACATAAGATAACTGACAAATGAAGAGAAGAAACAATTCAGTGCGATCAACTCTTTATGCCAAATTGTGAATGTTACCACAATGTTAGGCAGATCCCTGGTTCTAAACAACATCCCTCAAGAGAGAGATTTACTTGTCCAAAATTGTCTCGCAGGCTAGTCTAAGGCACTCCCAATGAGCATCTCCATGGTGATCAGAGCTGCTTGCTCTACTCATAGTTTAGATTCAGTTGTCTTGACAACATGCTCATATGATGTCACTCTTTAGTACTCTGTTGTAGGTTATCATACAAAGTGTGGTTCACATCAATTTCATGACATTTAGGCTTCAAAGTAGCAGCCCCCCCCCCAAACAAATATTAGTTTTTATCCCCTCAAACTGACCTTTCCCAGAGTGACCACACGGTTCTTTTCCTCCTTGACCAATAGGAGCACCGTGCAGATGGCCAGCTTCTGCTGCATGGGGAAGCTCTGTGCTTGACCGCTGCCTCCAGACCGTGAGGTGGTCATCGCCCCTGACCCGTAGACCTCGTTGATCACGCTGGACACTTGGAGGAGGGTCACTTTCTTGGGGGTCTTCTTGGCCGGAGAGGAGGGGGTTTTGGTTGGCGACTTTCTGGGAGATGTCTTGTACTTGGAGGGAGACTGGAGAAGCTTCTTGGGGGAACCTAGAGGAAAGGAAAGGTCAACATGTGTGAATATGATGTAGTGCTCCATCTTTGTACCACGTTTGGTTGAAATAAGCCATTTTTGTTATGTATCAATAACTTCTCCCTACACTGCATAGTAATCTATCTAACGGCCGAAGCCGAGATGCTGTTCACCATGTAGCACCAAGTGTCCCTGTTTGTCATTAAATTGGGAATGTCAGATGGATCGTGCTGGATGTCTCAAGCAATCACATCAATGTAGTTAAAGGGACGACGACCCCTTTTTTGGCACTGTAACTTCCAACATGTGACGTCTGAGACTACTTGATTGATCGCACGATGACAGTGACCAGCAAATCGTGCACGGCGTTGGGCAACAGAAGATGAAATTGGGGGGATAACTCCATAAATCTGTGCTTTGGTCTCGTGCTCACGCCAGGATATGTTTTGAACTCGCATGAGAAGTTGGTGTAGGTGCCATCCAGTCTATCCTGTAGTTCTTTCTTCATGGTACAGGTCTCAGATCCATATAAGAGAATACTCTCTACACAGGCTCTAATGAATTTCAGCTTGGTTGAATTGGAGTAAAGTTCACCCGCATTTCTTAATTCAGCTTCAATGGATGGAATACACTCTGAATCTATTAGTAGTTGCTTCTTGGGACTAATCTCGGACAAGCTTTAGGGTTATCATTAGTAATGTATTGTTTGAATAATGTAAATAAAATTTGCATATATAACAAAAATGGCCTGTTGGATCATTGGATTTCTAATACTTGTGAAAAAGAAAATTTTTAAGCCATATTTGGCAACGTTCATTGACCTTTGATTCCCATTCTAAACACAAATTGATAGGTTTCATGAAACAAGATCAGATGGACAAACAACCTGAAAGCATATTGTCATAAAGCTACTTTTGTGGCTAATGCATTTTAATCATTTCTACATCCTGTGGCATCTTTCTTTTCATTTAGGATTTTTTTTTTTTTACAAAAAATACATTGAACACCTTGAAAAATAAATCTCCAACCAAATATTTAGCATCCAATCTGCTTTTCAATAGATTAAAGCGAAATCATTACTTTTCAGAATGGAAATGGCCTTACTAAAGAAACTTACCCCTCGTTGGTTTTAAGATGGTTTGTTTTCTTACATCAGCTTCCACAATTTCTACTGCTCTCCTGCAAAACAGAACAAAAATTTTCTTAGGACAAGAACAGAATGACTTACACTGCAGCTCAAAGGAATTGGCATAGGGAAATGGAAAGGGAAGAAAGGGAAGGAGCCTCAGTTTTTAACCACGGTATATTTTGTCCAGTTCAGCATGAAACATGATGCTTTAGCCTAACAAGCATCGTGTTTCATGCTGAACTGGACAAAAAAAAGCACTGTGTTTCATGCTGAACTGGACAAAATATACCGCAGTTTAAAACTGAGGCCCCTTCCCTTTCTTCCCTTTTTCTTTCCCTATGCTAATTCCTTTGAGCTGTAGTGTATTTATTCATATCCTCCATACTTCAATGTGCAAGATAAGATGTCATTATATAATCATATTTTCCTACACTACATCACACAAAACACAAACACAGGGTAATAAATTATTGAGTATACAAAAACTCCAGCAAACATATTCCAGCAAAGCATGTAAATATAACCAGTTCTGAATTGTTTTTTTATTCATTTGCAGAATGGAGCACACTATCCTTACTTCTACTGGATGTATTCCTAACTCAGAAAGCCCTTTCACTAAAATGTATCAATATTCTGAATTGATAGAGAGTGAGCATTTGGAGAGATTTGGAGGATTTATAGAGACAAAATGGAGAAAAAAAATCAAGATAAATTATCCTTAGTCCCACACACCTGCAAACGTCAAGGGCTTTCCTCACATCCCCTGCTACAGCTGCCACTTTCCTCGCACATAGCTGGACAGCCATAGGGTCGACCACGTTGGTGCCATCCTCTGTCGTCTGAATCGCAGGATTCAAGGAAGAAAGGATGAAAATCAATCTGTATTCTCTTTACACAAAAAATAGAGTGTTGAAGTAGTGCCGTCATATCCATTGCAGGTTTCTGATTCGAAGCAACATCACTCAAGTCAGAGGTTTAATTGTCTGATACAATCTAATGGGCTGGTGTTGGGTACTCCCAATGAGAGTCCGGCTACGATCACAGGGATCACTGATGTTTGCTCTACCTACATAGCTTAGAACCAGTTGTCTTGGCAACATGCTCATACGGCAACAAACTTTGATCCTTTATACGCAGTCAGATCTGTCTACAAAGACCACTCTCTATAAAGACTCCCTGTTCATAAAACACTTTAATTTCTTCAGAACAGTTTCTGTGTAATTATGTAATTTGTACATACACAATTTCTGAACAAACTCAATCAATTTTGTTCATTTAGTGATATATATTACCTTCGTAATGATTTTTCAAAGAAACATAACGGTCACAAATGATCACTACATCTTCAAATTGGCAACGATCCGAAAAGGTTAAAATTATGCTTTTTCTCTTCAAATTGGAACAATTATTGCTTCTAATGTTTTTTAATTTACAACTTGTATGTTCTGTTTTATGATAAAAATCTGATATAAAAAAAACAGTGTTGCCAATTTGAATGCCAAACTAGAGCAATTCGACTGCCGCGCAGTCGATAAATATGCCTCCGCCTCTTTGCTATTCTCAGAAAATGTGTATGTTTGGTGGGCAATCTACCACTGCTCCTATGTGAAATGAAAATATCACATTCTGTTTTTCCAAGTTTAGCCAAGTTGGCAATGTTCATTGACTTTTGACCTCTTACTTCTTTGACTTCCAATCTAACCAGTCTGTCTAAATCCATCCTTGTATCAAGTTTGTTTAAAATTCAAAAATTCAAAAAATCCAATTTTGGGTGAAGTTCATTGACCTTTGACCTTTCAGGAATTTTACCCAAACTTCACCAGTCTACCTCCATGATGTGATAAATCTCTGTACTATGCTTGGTTTGAATTGAATCATTAGTGTTGGATTCAATGTGAAAAATATCTATTTGGGGGCAATTTTTATCCAATTTTGAAAAAGTTCATTGACCTTTGATCTCTGACCTTTGAGAAATTTCACCAAAAATATCATCAGTCTACCCCCAAGTAGTGATCCATCTTTGCACCATGTTTGGTTGGTATTGCACCATTGGATTTGGATATATTTTAAAAATTATCACTTTGGGGGCAATTTTTAGCTAATTTTTGGCAAAGGTCATTAACCTTTGACCTTTGAACTCTCAGGAGTTTTACCCAAACTTTCACCAGTCTACCTCCATGAAGTGATAAATCTCTGTACCATGTTTGGTTATAATTGCGCCATTGGATTTGGATTTGGGTTTATTATGAAAAATATCAATTTTTGCAAAGTTCATTGACCTTTGACCTCTGAACTTCCAGCAATTTCACCAACAATGACACCAGTCTACCCCCAAGTAGTGATCCATCGTTTCACTATATTTTGTTGGAATTGCACCATTGGATTTGGATTTATTGTGAAAACTTTAAGTTTGGGGCAATTTCTAGCCAATTTTGGCAAAGTTCATTGACCTTTGACCTCTGAACTTTCAGGAATATTACCAAAAAAGTCACCAGTCTATTCCCAAGTAGTGATCTATCTTTGCACCATGTTTAAGGAGAATTGCATCCTTGGATTTTGATTTATTGTGAAAAAGGTAAATTTTTGGCAATTTTTTACAAATTTCATTGACCTTTGACCTCTGACCTTTCAGGAATTTTACCAAAAATGTCACCAGTCTATTCCCAAGTAGTGATCCATCTTTGTACCATGTTTAATGAGAATTGCATCCTTGGATTTGGATTTATTGTGAAAAAGGTCAATTTTGGGCAATTTTTACAAAGTTCATTGACCTTTGACCTTTTACCTCAATCAGATTTGACCCCAATTTTACACACTTCATAAGTTTCATGCAATTCATACATGTACCAAGTTTGAAGCAAATCTGCTTTACGGTTCTCAAGATATTGCCTAAACGGATTCGGGACGGACGGACGGACGGACGGACGGACGGACGGACGGACTTACGGACGGACGGACGGACGGACGGACGGACTTACGGACGGACGGACGGACAACCCGAAAACATTATGCCTCCGGCCACTTCGTGGCGGAGGCATAAAAATAAATAAGCTTTGCTAAAGAAAGGCTAAAGAAATGAAGACTTTTTGTGCTAGTGGTCTACCTCTTTCAGCCTGTCTTGCAGGATAGTGGTGATCTGGGTCCTGGTGTAGGGAGCAAAGTGGAGCAGCTCTGGTCTACATTTGGGTCTGGATTGAAGCCTAGGTAGAATCCTGTCTGTCAGGTCCAGAGCATTGGCAACACCTGGGCAAAAAATGAAGATATTTTTTTTAGACAGTTGCTAAATAATTTTTCATTCAAAAGTACTTTATTACATGGAAATATCAATTTGTTAAAAAGGTTGATCAAATCATCTTTTCACCTTCATTTCAAGAAGGCGCTCAAAGCATGTTCATATACAACAGCTGATTCAATTAAAAATACAATTAGACGAAAGGACATTTTCTAAAATTACTCGGAGTAATCCTGTATCAAAAGTCTACCATGTAGAAAAAGGACAGGTCAAAACAAGGGACTATTACTTCATCGAAGCCCAAAATCCAACCAATCTGAATATGTGGCATATACATCAATCATTTAAATAACATTTTTAAAGAGTTTCTTAATGATATTTTATACATTAGCATACAGTGCAATCAAATGCAATCAGCTCTATACATTTACTGCAATCTGACTGCAATATATTGCAATCAGCTGTGAAGTTGATCTCAGGCCCAACTGTATGTTTTAAGGGAAGACTGAACTGAACTGAACTGGGAAGACAAACAAGCCTTCAAAAAGTGATCGTGAGCAATCTTCTTGCCAATGGTTTTAAATTCATGTATTGTCCATTTTAGAACCTTGCTGAATGCTATTTGCCCTCAAATGACCCACATTTGGAGTAATGAGTGATTACATCACAAATTCTCTAAATGTTCGGGCCGAACAATTTAAGGATTGTGATTTAATTATTTATTTCTCCAAGTGTGGATCATTTGAGGGCACATCACATTCATTAAGTTTCTTAAATGGACAATACATGAATTTAAGACCATTGGTAAGAAGATTGCTCACGATCACCTTTAAGGCTTTTTTTTCCTTCCCAGTACAGCATATTCCCTTTAATAGTATTTTTTGACCAAAAATGGTTGACTGGACATACCAATGAGCACTAATCTGGATCTGGGTAGGCTGGGCCACTCAAACATGGTGTACAGAACCTCTTGACCCTTGGAATCTAGATGGTCAATCTCATCCAAGACCAGTAGACTATTGAAAAATGACAAAAAATAAGGAAACAAATCAGAAGTAAAACAGGGAACGACAATGTTTTATTTAAATGAGTAAAGAACCTTCAAGACCAGCAAGCTAAATCATTGAGGGTGAAAACTAAGAGGCAAAAGTTGATGTGAAGAAAAAACGGGATAAACCTCAAGAATGCAGTTTGTTTGGCGCTCCAATTTTATTACCTTTAATTCTTGGGATATAAACTTTCGGTTCACAAACATTCTATAGCCATCATCTTGCTTGTGTCTTTTCATTCTTTCATTAGTCCATCCACAATCAATGTTGAGGTAGGCAAAAACATCGCCGTGAATGATTGGTGGTATTTATTCAAGTCCTTCGTCCATGTAAAAACCCTTCCATTTTAATATAAAGAGGTTTATGATGGTCAAAATAACAGATTCTGTGTGTTATCGCGTCAGTTGAATACATACATGTACCAAACTCTTAGCCCCAAGAGCAATCAATCAGATATTGGTATCGCAAGGTGATATTGCATGATATCAGCTATATACGATAGGGAGAATTCTGTGAAATGATAACAGTATCACTTACACTGTCGGCCCGCTCGATGTGAAAGCCTTCTGAAGCGCCTTAGCAGCCAGTTTGGCAGACATCTTATCTGTGGACGCATCCTGCTTAACCTCTTTCAAGACTTTGGCATAGATTCCTTGGCTCTGCCTGACCAGCATGCAATTAACGAAGATACACTGGACTCCCTTCATGCGCGTCTGAAAAGAAAGAAAGTAGAAATTGTTTAGAGTTTCTACGAGCCCAAATATTTCTTACAAGTTACCAACAAAGTTTGCAAAGGAAGTTTGTCTGAATGGTGATAATAACAAGAACTGCTTAAAGCATGACATGTACGTATCAACTAGATGTTGTGACATGTTCCTTTATTCCAAGCAATTGTACATTTAGAATTCAATAAATGTTTGAGGTTTGAACGAGAGCCATGTATCTGAACGGTAGTTTTTGATATGCCCCTGTAACAGCCTAAATGCACACACTCATACTCTTAACCACTTCACTGTACTGCATAAAAATGGAGACCCACAATCTTTCCCCTTTCCCCGCAGTCACCTCTCATTCATTTTGTGGTTGCATCTTGCACTTGCTACACTGTTTTCTGTCACCTTATGTGCTGTATCTTCTTTTCAGAATAAATAACAAAATCAAGTACCTTCTCTAGCTGTAGCAGTTGCTTCAGACATGCAGTTTTGCCCGTACCAGGCGCACCAGAGATGTACAGGCTGCCTGGCTTCCCCGTCTGAACATGCCCTCTCAAGAAGGCTTGCATGGCCTGTGTCTCCTTCTCTCGACACAACAGGCGTTCAGGCTGCGACGTGTGAAAGGCCTTCTTGGCTGAGCTGTAACACTCGTCTGAAACACAGAATACGTAATATGAAAACATTAATCTCCTGACATTGCGCTGTTATACTATGGAAAGACTTCTTTATTGATTTGAAAGTAATGTTTTTACATAGTGATATATCAAACTTTGCTAGGATAAGAATTTAAATGCTGGTAAACTTATATGAACATGAAACTTAAAAAAAAAGAGAAAGAGAAAACAGGAATCTTTTTCATAACACCTTGTACCTGACAAACCTGTTGATACCATGCCAGTGTTTTAACTATCTCCGAGAGTTTTATCAAATTTAAATCCCTAACAGACATCTGAGTTGACTGTTCATAAAATTACTAACTAGACCTGAATAATCCACTCACCATCTTGTCTGCTAAGGGAAAGTCTCCGGACTGGAGTTGTGAAAGAAGAAGACTGTGCCGTCTTCAGAGGGGACATCTTCGCTGGACTCTTTCTTGGTGAGATTCTGGCCTCTGTCACCTCTGGCCTTCTGGTCATCTTGGTCGGACTGCAGTCGGCAGGCTCACGATTCTCGTCATTGCAACGTTCTGTGATGTTTTCATGAAAGAAAGCAATTTGTATAAAAATGAGGAAAGGTGACATCCTCAGTAATTATTGGATTTGAATGAAAGGACCACTAGAACTATACTTTCCTTTTTTATGTGGATGGATTAACAATATTGTTTAGCTCTTGAAGTGAAGATGATATCAAGATCGCTCACAGGAAACACACAATGAGGCCTCAATAAACATACGACACACTGAATCATGGTTCCTCAAGGCGCTATTTTTGCGCTTTGGGGGCCAAATTGCCCGTTTACTGACCGAAATGCATATATGTCGAACAATTACATACACAAGTTCCTTTAACAAGAACACAATTATAATACATGTCATTTAAATACTTAAAATAGATTGTTTAACTTAATTGAACACTTACCTGAAAGTGCTCTTTTCCTGGGAGATTTTAAGGGAGAGATGATGACCCTATGAGCTGCGGATTCAACCCCATTGGCTAATTATGGTAAGGAAATCAAAAGGGAAAATAAATTAATGAACTGCCCTTTGTAACATTTTCTCACATAGAATATATATTAAATTCCTGTTTTGACAAATTGAAAGTGAATTATTGGTATCGCAACAGTTTGTTTACTTTAGTTAATTAACAGCCAGTCTTAAGACAATCATAGTTTTGGTTAATTCTTAATTGGCACCAGCTAAAAACACACAAAAAAAATAGATTGTTATCTTGAACCAGAACATAGATTCTCATTGTTAATGAAAACATCAATTCATCAAATAAAGATCGTTGTGCCCTTGTGCCAAAGACCAAAAGTTCAATACACGAACCTTATAAAAATATAACAAAACTATTTACTTCTCTTCATTGGTGAAATGACTCCATCCAATCTAGCAGCAAGAGACCGAACAGCGACTTTATTTGATTCCATATCGATCCCCATCACCTGATTCGTAGGGAGCGACAGACTCTTACTTCTCCTGTGTTCCTTCCCTCTCTCATCGTTAACAATCTCTTTTCTTTGACCTTTGACCTCATGTTGGCTCCGCCCTGGGGTCTGAGTTTTCCGGGTTGGGAAAGCCAGGGTTGACTGTCGGCTTCTCGTCTGAACAGGCATTCCGCCAAATGTTTGTTTATGGGACACTGTAAAACAAAAAAAAATTATCACAATTTTTAGTTATGAAATTGGACAGACCCGGCAAAGTTAATATTCTTACTTTCGGCAGATTTAATATTCTGCGTTGTTGGTCATAATTTTTACATTGTACAAGTTGGCCACCACTATATATTAGAAATTATTACACATACAAGCCACTTTTTTGATACAATAAAACCTTGTATTAATTAACCTTCCAGAGGTTTGCTTGCTGGCATGCAATATTGTTGGCACATTGGCTACCCTATGTATTTTATGTTACCAGTAAAGGGAAATGAGTGCATTATTGTTACGATATTCAACTCTCACCATGACAGTTGTGCATGGGTGTGATTGCGCGTGCATTTTTTAACATACGTGAGGCAGATTTGATACACCCCCGTTTCTCTTTTTTTTGTTGTTTAAATTGAACCCATATGTTTTCATGGAAAGTGGTTTGTAGGCCTATGTATAATAATATTGGATTTCTTTCGTGGTATATCAGATATATTGCATTCATCAGCATGAATATTGGACTCACCTTCAACTCTGGTTGGACGGCGCGATCACCGGAACACATAACTTTTTTGTGCTCTTCACTTTACTATAGTTTTCACCTTTTTTCTGCAAGTTGTGGTGAAATCTTGCTCTATATTCACAGCATAGTGAATTTTGTCAGGAATGTTCCAAGTTGTAGCAGATTTTGTGTTGTGTTAGGCAATTTTCTGGATTCTTCAGTTAGGACCTTTCACAGGCTCACAACCTACCCAGCAGCCATCTTGGAAATTTGAGTCTTGTGTAGTCCCATATATATCTTCTTGAATTAGAAGCCAACTCAACTGTGATTCCACTTCAGAAATGAAAGCTTCCCTGATTACTCATCTGTAATGTTATTTTGGATCATTTTCAATCATTAACTTTACATACTGATCTACAGCTGCCAAGTGTGTAGTCATCATGGTGAACTGGCAGGTTTTTGCAGGGCTACTTTTATTGCCTGTTATGCTCTCCAACATTTTCTCAGTAGAGCCACTTACATGTAGTATATATTCAGCTGTAGACTCTAATCTCCCAACTAGTGCACCGATTTCTTCAAGCGTCCTGGGCTTCTTCAGTACTAAGCCTGTCTACCAGGAGGTTCAAGCCAAAGCCCACAGAAGGTTCTGTATTACTATATCTATCAGTCCTTGTGATACTTCACTCGCATGACACGGAAATGAATCCAGGCCCTTACACTCCAAAGTTTCCTTGTGGAGTATGCAAGAAAGCAGTACGTTGGTCAAAGACCAGAATGGCGGTTGCATGTGATTCCTGTGATACCTGGTATCATACAGACTGCATGGGAATGTCGTCGGAATCGTATGATAGAATCAACAAATCAAATGTCAGTTGGATCTGTGCGACTTGTGATTCCCCTAATCACTCCCTCTCCCTACTTGACTCTTACTTAAGTGATTCTGAAAACCAGTTTCAGATATTATCGGACATGGACAACTCTACATGTACGTCAAGCATGGGCAGTGATGATTCAAGGCTCTCATCTACTCATTCACCCTTGAGAAGAAGACAACCTGCACCCAATCCTGGATCTCCTTTGTACCAGTCTTCTCCTAAAAAAGGCAACTCAAAAAGGAGGAAGAACATAGCAAGACTGTTGAAAGTCCTGTCCGTTAATCTGCAATCCATGTGTGCCAAAAGAGAAGCCTTTTGGGAAGCGGTGGAAAGTTGTCAACCAGACGTAATTGTTGCCAATGAAACCTGGCTGAAACCAACTTTGTTGAACTCTGAAATGATGCCACCAGGTTACAACACACCTATCAGGAAAGATAGGCCTGATGGTTATGGAGGTGTTCTTCTTGCCACCAAGAATGATCTAGTCGACTGTGAAGTACAACTGAATTCTGACTGTGAGATCATCGCAACGAAGATCCAGCTTTATGGCCAACAGCCGCTCATTGTTGTGTCTGCCTACCGACCTCCTAAAAATGATCTGGTCTATGCTCAGTCTCTGTGCCAAGCAATCCAACAGATCACGATCAGTAATCCTTCTGCTGTAGTCTGGGTCAGCGGAGATTTCAATCTTCCCGACATTAATTGGAACACTGCATCAGTTGAAGGTCACCAATACACTGCTGCACTGAATGAGTGTTTTATGTCCACCTTTAATGATGTCGGTCTGTCACAAATTGTTAACTTTCCTACTCGCAAGGACAGAACACTTGATTTGTTCTTGACAAATAGGCCGGCGCTGATCAGCAAATGCGTACCCTTGCCAGGAGTAAGTGATCATGATATGATCCTCGCAATATCTGATGTTCGTGCAAAGAAACTGAAACGAGTCCGTCGGAAAATCTTTTTATGGAGAAAAGCTGATTTTGACTGTATCAAGTCAGAAATCTTGTCATTTGGGAAGGCGTTTGTCCAATCTAATGCCAACAACACCAACGTTGACGATATGTGGGAACAGATATCTTCTGAGCTCCACAAGGTGCTGGACACCATGGTTCCTTCCAAGTATTCTTCTCCTCGCTTCAGCCAACCATGGATAAATCAACACCTGAAAACCTTATCTAGGAGAAAGAAACGAGCGTACAACACCGCACGCAAATCTCATAGAGCTGAAGATTGGGACAGATACAAGAATCTCAAGAAAGTCATGCAAAGTGAATGCAGATCTGCCTGTCATGCTTACATACGCGACATGCTCTGTGATGAAGGTACATGTAAACCCAAAAGATTCTGGTCCTACATCAAGAACATGCGATGTGAAAACACAGGTGTTGCACCCCTGCTGAAGGACGGTGTACTCCAGTGTGACTCCTCAGCCAAGGCAAACTTACTGAATGACCAATTCACCTCGGTCTTCACCAAGGAGGACTCATTACATCTACCAGACCTTGAAGAAAGTCCACATCCTTCAGTTCCTGCCTTTGTTATTAACAGTGAAGGTGTAAGGAAACTTCTTGCCAACCTGAAACCACATACAGCCTGTGGCCCTGACGACCTACCTGCTTACCTGCTTAAGGAAGTCTCAAGTGAGATAGCTCCAGCTCTCTCTCTTTTGTTCAACATGTCATTAAAGGAGGGAAAGATACCTCATGCATGGAAAGCAGCCAACGTTGTACCCATCTTCAAGAACGGCGATAAACACAAGGCAGAGAACTATAGACCTATCTCCCTCACCTCTATCATCTGTAAGGTTGAAGAGCATATCATACACAGCCAAATCATGCATCACCTGGATACATGCAACCTCCTAACAGACTGTCAGTTTGGCTTTAGAAAGAGACGATCTTGTGAGTCGCAACTGTTATTAACAGTTCATGACCTTGCGACAGGACTCAGAGACAAGCAACAGATCGATGCCATTCTTCTTGACTTTTCAAAGGCCTTCGACCGAGTGCCTCATGAGCGTCTCCTTCTTAAACTGAACCACTATGGAGTCCGAGGTCACTTACTCTCATGGATAAAGGACTTTCTTAAAGGGCGTACACAGCAAGTTATACTTGATGGAAAGATGAGCAACACCACTTCTGTCACATCGGGCGTGCCCCAAGGTACAGTCCTCGGTCCGCTCCTGTTCTTGATTTTCATCAATGACCTCCCTGATTGTGTCTCTTCTTCTATCAGGCTATATGCTGATGACGCCCTCCTATACAGGTCAATAAACTCCCATGATGACATTGAGCTCCTGCACAGAGATCTAGCCAATGTTCAGGAATGGGAGAGGAAATGGCTCATGTCGTTTAATGCTGACAAGTGTGAGGTGCTGAGGATTTCAAACAAAAGAAATCTCATAATTGGAGCATCTCCTTACTCCATCCATGGAACTGCTCTCCGCACCCCTGATGAAGCGAAGTACCTTGGAGTTATACTTCAACGAAACCTCAGCTGGAAACCCCATATTAACGCCATCTGTAAAAAGAGTAACAGCACTCTTGGCTTCCTCCGACGCAACTTGAGGAAATGCCCAGCTAGCATAAAGGAGAGAGCGTATAAGACCTACGTTCGTCCAATTGTTGAGTATTCTTCTTCAGTTTGGGACCCTCACACCAAAGAGCTTATCTCTAAGACTGAAATGGTTCAGCGGCGTGCAGCTAGATTTGTAAAAGGTGATTATGACCGACAGAGCAGTGTCACTCAGATGATGAAAGAACTACGGTGGCAGTCTCTTCATGAACGACGAGCTCACAACAAAGTCATCATGATGTACAGAATCGTCAATGGTCTAATCGCCATCCCAGCTGCACCACCTTTCCTGTATGCCTTGTCTGAACCAACCAGAGGACATTGCCTACAATTCAAACAGCAGCATTGTAGAATCCTCGCCTACCAAAACAGTTTTTTCCCAAGTACCATCTGCTTGTGGAATGTCCTGCCTACAACAGTGGTTTTGGCTCCTTCAACTGAGTCTTTCAGGAGCCACCTGGAACCACTTTCCCTCCGTTAGCTCTCCAGTTGAGATGCATCTTTTTACTTGCACTATAGTTTAGTTTTGTTCAACTGCACCAAATGTCATGTGTTCTTGTGATTGCGGCCTCAGCCAAGTACGACTATACTCTGTAAAGAGGACTGTTCTCAACGGAAGAAGAAGAATATTCATACTGATGAATGCAATATATCTGATATACCACTCAAGTGTATCCAATATTATATAAACAGCTGAGCCTTTTCGTACTGCAAGGGAGGATCGTCCAGTGATTGATCCAATCACTCACACATTAAAAGTACTGTCTCTAACTTCGACTGCTTCAGGGCTGAGGCAAGATTAGTGACCAAATGGCCATGTCAAGACGTCATTAATTTTATTATTTTTCTTACTATCATATATCTGTGACTAGAATCTATATCAAAATCAAAGAGAAGTTTCAAAGGCAGCAATACATCATCCATGAAAACACAATCTATCAAAGAAGTTTATCATACATTAACAATCTTTTTCTTTGTATTCGTTACTTTAACAACCATACACTTCGATTTGTGCAGTATAATTCGTCAAAAGGAAAGCTCTCTCATCGCAGTACTCCTCCGCCGAAAATCGGCGTCTCGTTCTGAGCGGCTACCCTGGACGGTCAACGACCAAGCCGCCAGACGCGCCGGCCTAGGCTTCCGTCAGAACATGAAGAAGCCATGCGACCAAACTTTAAACTAATTAATTGCCTAGAAATTACGTTTCTTGCAAATCGTCATCACAAAACGCCCACACAATACTTACATGATCAGGTCTTGTAAACAAAGTTGAGTTGAATTTTGCAAAAGGTCCCCAAATGCCTAAAACAGGCAGAAAGCCAGCTTACTCAATCTAACGTCGTAAGTCAATACTACAATATAGCCTAGTGTGTACGTTGCATGCACTGCACCCAAGCCAAGCTAAGTTCCCGCCGCGAGTCTCCGCGCGAAAAGAGTGGTCATCTGATTGGAAAGGAAAGAACCAAGCTATGTGATTGGATCATTTTCCCGACTGTCAAATTTGCATGTCCATAACTAACGAGGCTTTAAACGCTGCCAATATAAATAATAAAATATATTAGATACATTTTATACATTATAATGTTTATATACTTATTGTAGAATATAAAAATATAATTTAATGTAATTATTATTTAAATTACGATATTTAAAGAAATTACACAATTCATAATCAAATTACTGTAAGTTATACTACAATGATAAAGAAAGAGCCTATTACTTCTCGTTACTCTCAAAGTAAGTTCATGCATAATGCATTAGGTTTTGCTAGTTTTTGCTCCATCACTGAGCTTGCTCATAATTATGACTTGTATTATGTACAATTGGCATGATATTTGACATGTTTCTGTACGCCTAGCCTTGATGCTATGGTCTGTAAACATGGATGAAAACACGCTCATATAATGAATACTCTTTTATTTGTCCTACATTTTGTTCGTTTTTTGTTCATTATGGGGCTATCATTAGCCTATACTTCTTTTCTTCTTTTTTAGACTTCGGCTTATTCATGCCAAAAAGGGTAGCATTATCATTTTTTTTAATGAAACCAGATCGATTTTAAAACTACGTCTATGCCCGACTTTGTTTTAAATAAAGTAAATGGAACATATAGAAAATAAAACAAACAGATAACAAAAAAAATGAAAATTCCGCTTGGCTTGAATATCACATCTTAACAGAGCACAGGCTTACTAAAATCATTTCATTAGTAGACAAATGTGTGGAATGTACTGAGTTAGGCCTACAGACGAATAGAATAAGGCCAAAGAAAGTGGGCACATAAGGAAAAAAATATTGTTCGTCATCATGATGAAGCTATACCGCGATTGGACGAATTTTATTGCAAAATCACACATCCGATGTGCAGTCAATAAATGCAATGTAAACATGGAATTAATTGTGCAAGTTTCTTATTCTTTCAATGAAGAGAAAAGCTTTTTCTGTAAATTGCATGTAAAGCTATCATGCAAAAAAAGAAGGGCCTCATCTGGCCAATTCACTCAAGTTGGCTAGCTTGGGACTAGCTCAAATTTAGGGCTTCTAGAAGACAGTGGAGAAAAACATTTAAAGCGCTGAGAAAAGCTCTAGTACTCTCAAGAAAATAATCTTACACATTTGAAAATGTAAGTTAAATCTTGGTAAAATCACCAAATGCGGTATTGATAATAGCCTATCTATAACGGCAAATTTTCCTTTTGCAAAAGCTTTCTTCCATATGCAAATTATTTTGTCTTTTTTTTTTAATTGCCAAGTGCCAACCAATGGAATCAGATTCAATTAATTTGAGGAAAAGAGTTATTTATTTTGTATTTGTGCTTCAAAATTCACATTTATTTCAATTACTTTCATCACCATCGAATTTTCTGCAAGAAGGCCTATGCAACCTACTGACCTTTTCAACAAAATCCTTTAGGCTATTTATTTATTTATTTTATTATTTATTCAGTTATTCATTTTTTATTGTTTTATTTTTGGAATCTTTCTTATTTTCATTTATTCATCTATTGAGGCATTTCATTTCAACGGTGCTGTTTCTATTGCACTCCTTTTCAAGTAGTACAATTCATTTATCTTATTGAAAACAGAATCTAATTTAAAATGAAGTCTTTAAAAAAGGCTAAACGCTCTGAAGCGATATTACTATGAGAGTAACGAAATAGTCCACAATCGACGCAGTTTGCGCTGCGGACGATAACACGGAATCTGGATTCAGAAGAAGATTTCACACGTGAAATTCACATAAAAACAAAGTATACTGTAACAGTGTTTCAGACCCTTCAGTATGTCGGATTCTGATAGGTATGATTGATACATTCATTATTTATTCTTTGTGTTGTCGTCATATGAATTGAGTATGATTCAAGCAGATGTGTAATCGTAACTTCGTGCAAGAGGGGATTTCGCTTGTGTGTGGTGTATGCGTGAATTGTTGTTGATGTGCCGATCTATGTGACAAGATCGCGGCGATATTTCCGGTCAGAAAGCCAAGTGTGATATACTTAACTTTGAGAGGAACAAAAAAAAATCCACTCAATGCAGTATGCACTGTTATTTTTCTGGTCACAATTTTTTTCTTAATTATTGATACGAAGTATAATCCTTGATGAGCCGAAGTCACATTCAAGATAGAATTTTATCAGCCAAATAAAAACATCAAAGCCCTTGTCAAGAATGTGTTTGGTATATTCCGATGGGTTGCTGAATCTGAATGCGAACGGTGCAGCACGGCCGATACATGTTCTGATGTAGTATACAGTAGTGCGTGAGCTGGACCGATTGTCTTTAGACTTTACCCCCTCCGGAATTTCATAAAATTTACCGCATATTCATAGATCTAGACATGGGCTCATAAAACCCTTTTCAGCACAACTGCACCTTTCAAAACGTTATAATAAATATAAATCAAAAGCCAAATAGAAGCTCAGTATTCACTCTTGACACGACTCTTGTTTCGAACTGTACCTCATAACGGAACATTTTCAATTTCACCATGATTCACGAAAAAGTAAAGTGGATTTTCAAAAACTTACTGCAAAATGTTTCGATCTCGCTTAGTCATCACAGCTTTCCCAAAACTTTTTGTCGCAAATGAAATAAGAACTTTTGGGGTCGCTGAGCTCAAAATCTCAATCCATAAATTTACTTCAAAAATATTCTACATCTACATACAGATCATGCATCTCGCAAACTGCGCTCACCATTTTGCCATTCCGTTTTCGCGCTTATGTGCGTAGCGCCATCTACTGACACATGGGCGTCCCTAAAGAAGGTCAATAATAATGTCAGTTATCGGAAATTGAATTTTAGTATTCACATTCACATGCAACTTTAATTTCAAATACATGATTTGTTGGTCACTTTCATCGCTCTTCGGCCACCACTCCAGACAAATTGCACCATTTCAGTCACTGTTTCTAAATTCTGCGCTTGCCCAGACAAGCGGCAAATCAATTTCTCCCAGTACAGGCACAATCGCATTTTGACCAAACTTCTTATTATATTATTTACAAGGGACAGAGATTCAGCCTCATCTTCCTCACCCTCATCGGAAGGTTCGCCATCGCCAGAAAGAGAGAAGAAGGATAGGTCTAGCAAGCGAGGGAAAGATAGAAAGGAGAAAGAAAAGACTGATGAAAGATCTCATGATCGGAAGAGGCGACCATCAGTAGAGGATGGAGAGAAAAGCAAATCAAGATCCAACGATCGGGGCGATAGGAGGAGATTGAACGAACATTCGCCCAGGTCTCTGAAGGAACAGGACCGTAGAACGGAGAGAGACAACAAGAATGAGGATGCAGAAGAGGAGAAACGGACGGAGGACAAAGGAGTGAAAGCTGGGGAACATAAGTCAGATGATGAACTCTCAGTCGGAGCGGATTCAGACTTTGAAACATTCCAAGAAAGGTAAAGAACATGTGACTTTCGTGTTGATATGAAAGAAGTTGCGTTTGTTTAGTGTGTTCAACAGACTGAAAATCTCACAAACATTAGATATATTCAATAGGACTTTGGATAAATTGGGCGTTCTTGCTAAATACATGTAGTTATCAAAAGCTTAAGTTTGAGAATTGTATTGGGTCTACTTGTGCAGCATTTAGTGATTTTCAAGATTGAATGCTTAAAAAAGCTTTTGTCAATAGAAGTGTTCTCCCTGGAAAATTAAAAAACATTTTGCCCATCAAATTCTATTATTTAGATCACGTGTATACATTGTTCATTCTTTTATTCCTGCAGTACCGCAGATCATGCAGCAAAGGAGCAGCAGAAGAAAAAGAAAGCCCAGATGTTCGATAGCAACGACAGCGACAGCGACCACAGCGATGACTGGAGGCAGCGTCGTGTGAAGAAAGTGCTCCAGAGTCATGTGCAGCAGGTCAAGGACAGAAAAAGCTGGTAAGCAAGAATTACTACGACATCTCGCAGGTTACATTTGGCACACAATGTATTTGTGTACAACTTACTACACACACAGTGTTCATTTTAAGTTTGTGTTTCAACATCAACTGATTCTATAAGCTAGACATATTTGACAACAAGTAGTGCTAGTGTAACTTTAGAGTGCTTAATATAAAGATATTATTTTAAGATTGCTCATTTTTGACACAGTCGGGTATGGTGTATCTGCATTTTTGCATTCTTGTCAAAAATAAACATTGGGTTAGACTTTGATTCATTTTTTTCTTTTAAGTGTGTGGGTGAGCAAAATTTAGAAGGTCACAGTTGTGTAGTTTAATAAATAATGTTACATTCTCGTTATCTGAATAACGGAATTACAAATATGATTGTGAAATGCAACTTTATTTTTTTTTTAAATTACAGGGACTATGCATCCGATGAGGATGATAGCAAACAGAACAAGATGCAAAGTATGATCGGCAGCAATATCATCCATGGTAACGTGGGAGAGACAGAAGGAACAGGGAAGGAGGCACAAGACAGAGAAGGGGAAGAAGGAGAAGGTGGAGAAGTATCAGACGGAGATGGGGAGCGTCGTGACCGGCGGAGCAAGCCGAGGAGAGATGGAGAGGAAGACAAGCGGCAAGAGCAGAGAGACCGTGAGAGGAGGAGAGACAGAAGGAAGGAAGGAGGGAGAGACAGGGAGGACGGGAGAGAAGGAAGGGAGAGAGAGAAGAGCGAGGAGAGGAGTAGAGACCGGAGGAGAGACAGAGAAGATGACAAGCATGAAAGAGATGGTGACAGATCAAGATACAGGTAAGGAGCTTGTTTGAAAGCATTTCCTTAACCAAAGTTTGGAACTTAAAGTCAGTACTTTAAACACTCTAGTGTGCTCACAGTAACAGGAGTAAAGAGTTCAGTAGGGTGTCTTTCTGCATCATTAGGTTTGGACTTTAATTAATCTCAAGACAGAATAAATGAATAGATAAAAACACTTTTTGCATTGATGTAAAGTAATATGTCTGGTGATGACTGGAGATCTGTTCTGCCATGATTACGGCCCATAATCTTTCCCACTTCTACCTTGTACCTGTAAACCTTTACCAGAGCTGCCAACCGTTACGAAAAATTTGTATTTGATATGAAAATCAAAAGAGAATACGAAAGTACAAAAGCGCATCCAAAGAGTACGAATTAACAGCAAAATGAAATGATAAAAAGAAAAGGACATAAGTGTGTCGTAGCTAGCTAATATTAATACACAAGGTATACTGCAGCGCACCGGGTGCTCGATCGCACTTGCGACATCGCTTGCAAAATAAACTAATGTATTATTATACGTGTACCCGAGCGCCTTTTGCAGAACTGCAAAAAAACCCAGACTAGCCTCTTTTAGAAATACAAATTTTAAAGGAAAAATTTTTATGAATTTTGGAGGTGCAGAATACTAATTTTGTCTTTCAAAGGTTGGCAGCTCTGCTCTACCTGCCAGATGAAATGCTGCTCTGTGTATTAATGGTGAAATAAACCACACAATTATTTTCTGTGTTTCCAGTCGGAGGGGCGCCAGGGAGGACACACACAGGCAACGCTCTCGCTCCCCGAACCACTACAGCAAGACGCACGACAAGTACGAGGAGCGGCTGCGCGGCTCTCGTCACCAAGAGAGGGAGGCAGACGGGGAGCGGGGCCCTGGCGACTACGAGGACGCGAGTCGGCGCTTCAGGAACAGGCGTTTTGGCCACGAGGAGCGACATCATCGGAGGGACGAGGAGGAGGATGAGAAGGACAGAGACCAGAGTAAACGGTGAGATCGTTTTTTGTGTTACAGGATTGAAAAACAAGGTTATTCACATGCTCTTTTTTAAGCAGGACGTAATGAACTAAAGACATTGAAATATGCTGTGCACTATACTTTTATGAGTACAAAAAAACTTTCACAGAAGCTCTTTTTTTATTTATAGGGGCTCTTTTTTGCATTTCAGAGAGCTAAATCACCTGAGTTCACAGATGTTTGTATCATTGGTATGATAGTTCCTTACATTGTTCCTCGTAATGTATATGAAGTAGGTCTAAACCATATATCCGTCGACCTGATTAAATAGATACCATTTTTGTTAGTTATCCTTTTTATGTTAGATCCTTACATTGTTCCCTGTAAGTGTATCATACAAATTGATGTATTCATATATAGCTATAATGTATTGGTTGTATTTTTTGTTCTTAAAGAGATGATAATCCTTTTCAAGTTGTGATATGGTAGCTTTGGGATATTTAATAAGGCATTAAAAATGTTGATCCTGCACACTATGCTTGGACTCTTTCATTGATTAATCATAGGCAGGCATCGTTTTGATGGAAAGATTGGTTTAGTCCCCAATGAATTCTGGGAGTACCCAAGCTTATTGTCGCTCTGCAATGAGGGCGCTGTGGTAAAGTGGTGAGACCTCCTGACTCTTGCAGAGAGATCATGGGTTTGAGCCCAGCCCAATGCGTACACCCTTGGACAAGGTGCTAAGCTCATGTTTGTCCCTCTCAACCCATGTGTAGTAAATGGGGACCTGGCAGGAATTACTCCTGCTCTAATTAGGTCAACTAGCTTCTAGTGCTATATACTTGGCTTCTTGGCAAAAGCCAGGGTAATTATCAAGCTTTTTGGCTAGTACTTTGTACAAGCGTCATATGAAAGTTGATTATTAAATATTACTTTGATCTGGATCCAGGAGGAGAAACAGCAGCGACAAGGAGGAGGAGAACAAGGAGAATGCTGCGCCCCCTCCCAAGAAGAAGAAAGCCGAGGTGGACCCTATCTTGACCAGGACGGGGGGAGCTTACATCCCTCCAGCCAAACTCAAACTCATGCAGGCACAGATCACAGACAAAACCAGGTGAGATAAACCTCAGTTTATCCCATTTATAGAGAAAATGAAGTGTTGTTGACGTGTCAGCAACAGGCTGAAAGAGTTTTCCTTACATTTAAGTGTCTCACAACAGTAATGACCTTTTTATGTAACCTGTGTGTGAAACTATTTATGCATGTCACCATTGTGCATTGAGTTCAATTTGGCCTTCAGGCTGCAATTTTTGAGTTGATAAAACCTTTCAATTCAAGTAAAATTTGTGCATTGATTCTCTTGCAGTGTGGCCTATCAGAGGATCACCTGGGAAGCCCTAAAGAAGAGCATCAATGGTCTGGTTAACAAGGCTAACGTCTCCAACCTGCCCCTCATCATGCAAGAGATACTGCAACTCAACATCGTCAGGGGACGGTAAGTTCTACTCAATTCACATTGAAGGCTAAACTTCATACGTGTATTAAACTAGGACTAACCGTATGGGATGCCAAATAAAATGGCATGAAACATTATTGATTCAATATTATTGCTATTGCAAGAGATACTGCAACTCCACATTGTCAGGGGACGGTAAGTTCTCCTCAAGATGTTGGCCCTTACTCGCAATGGTGGCTAAATTTAATATGTGTGCTAAACCTGGATTAACCAAATAAAACTATATGAAGTATTATTATTTATTTTTTTTTAACTAAAACTACATGAAAAATTATTATTGATTTTGTAAGAGATGCTGCAACTCAACATCATCAGGGGACAGTGAGTTCTCCTCAAGATCACCCACGCAACTACAGTAATGTGGCCTGCGCCATGTTGCACATTGGTTTTTAATTATTGTAACTAGCCATCAACGGTAACTACTGTGGCAACGGGCAAAAATGAGAGCTCATTGGCTTTTGCTTTTGCTCTGGAAAACTTAACAAGAAGCAGGGGGAAAAGGAGCGTGACTGGTTATAACAAAGTAACAGGCTGTTAAACATGATGAGCTGATACAAAGTGTTCAGGACAGAGAGTTGTTGCATTCTTTGGTTGTCTACATCACAAGGTATACCTCTTAGAGAGATGCACAGCTTTTTTTTCTTCTTTCTTTGATTCCATTAAAATTTGTACTGCTTTGAGAATTGTGGAATGAATCTTTCATTGAAAGTCCAACGTTCAGGCAATGCATCTTCTTCCTCTGTACCATACCTTTTCAGTTCCATAACATCCTCTGCCGGTAACAATCTACAGAGTGAGTCAGAAAAAATGTCCCACTTTTGTAAAGTTGAATCGTTTAAAATATGAATATCTAATCATTAGTTTCATGATATGTCTTGATAGACGTATCCTCCAAGTACATTCAGATACCATTTTCATTTGATTCCGTGCACGCATGACTGAACATCGGACAATCTTTAGAAGACTGTCAGATCTCGCTTGCGCCAAGTTACTAGGTGATGAATAAAACAGTGCTTTAGACAAAGACAGTCAGACAGACAGTCTGGCATGCTCTCACACACACACATACACACACAAACACAAACACACAAACACACTCTCACACAACACACATGGTAATAACTGGTTCATAATTTTCTCTCTTCTGATTAAGCATTGATTTTTAGCAAGATTGCTGAATGTTCAAGTGGTAATTCCCGACAATCTTTCCCCTTAAAACACAGTCACTACCACCAGCATATCATCGTCATCACCCTCACTGTCATCATCTTGATTTTGATCTTGATCTTGATCTTCATCATCATCATCAAGTGCCTATAAATCCAATATGCTGGTTATGTCTTTTGTTGTGATTTTTTTCACCGACGTTTGCAGTAATTGTGTGTGTGTGTGTGCTTGCGCTTGTGTGTGCATGTTTGAGTGGGTCTGCCAGTGTGTGTGCATGTGTGTGTGTGTTTGTGTGTGCGTGCGCACGTGTGTGTGTGTGTTTGTGTGTGTGTGTGTGCGTGTGTTTGTGTGTGTTTGTGTGTGTGTGTGTGTGTGTTTCAGTCCGTCGGACTGTCTTTGTTCAAAAGAGTTTTTTTTATTCCCCACTGTGTAACTTGGCGCAAGTGAGATCTGACAGTCTTCTAAAGATTGTCCGCTGTTCAGTCATGCGTGCAGGGGATCAAATGAAAAAGGTACCTGACTGTACTGGGAGGATACCTCTATCAAGACATATCATGAAACTAATGGTTAAATATTCATATTTTAACCAATTCAACCTAACAAAAGTGGGACATTTTTTCTGATTCACTCTGTATATCTGGTAATCACAACAAAAATAAGTTTCAAGTCAAAGTGTGCTTGCACATATGCAAGTATAAGCCCACATTTAACCTAATATCAGTCGAATAACCATTTTGTGAAGTATGATATCACCACATTGATTCTTATTATACTTTATGAATGAAAATGTATTTTCTTGTAATAGTTTATTTCCCAAAAATATTTAAAATATGATATTTTATATGTAATTTGATCAATCTCTCTCGTGACAGGGGCTGGTTATCTAAGGCTGTGATTACAATATCAACAAATATATTCTCAAAATATTTTTATACAATTTTGCTTACTTCATTTCTTTTTTGTTACTAATGAAGAGATGATTTTATATGTCATTTTATCATTTTCCCTGAAACAGGGGCTGGTTATCCAAGGCAGTGATTGAGGCCCAAGCTGCATCACCCACCTTCACACACGTCCTGGCAGCGTTTGTGGCTATCATCAATACCAAGGTGAGTGAACCAGATGGATAATAAGAAATGTAGAGGTTTGTGAGAATTTTAGGCTTGAATTCTTAAAGGAGTATAAGATTTAAGGTTTCAGTAAATTTTGGGGCGTATAAGCAGATAAGTGCGCTTGATTATGCGTATACACTTCTAAAAGGTCCAATAAGAAATGCTTGTGTTCTGTTTAGGGCACTAACTTCACACAAGTTACTATTTTTTTGAGCATGTAGAGACCATAGTTTAATCAAATTAATTTCCATAAAGTTATTGTGGAAGAGTAAAGCGAACAATCCCTTATGGGACTACATAAGACACATGATTGATTGCTACCACTGGGCGTATACCTAAAATTTCTTATAAAAATGACTCTTTTCTTGTTGCGCAGTTTCCCCAAAATGGCGAGCTGATCCTGAAGAGGCTGATTACAAACTTCAAGAAGGGCTACCGCCGTAACGACAAGAAGCTGTGTCTGTCTTCCACAAGGTTTATCGCCCACCTGGTCAATCAGCAAGTGGTGAGTTTCTTGAGAGGGACAGGAGCGAGGGCCTTCATGGGGTTCTGAGGATTTTCATTGGTCACTGCAACGCTAGCATCCTAGCTGTATTTCTGTTTACTATACATAGTTTAGTAACGTGTACTCCATCATAGGCGGTTGGGTAAACCTATTATTATTAATGGCCCTTTTTTATGCCTCCGCCACGAAGTGGCCGGAGGCATTATGTTTTCGGGTTGTCCGTCCGTCCGTCCGTCCGTCCGTACGTCCGTCCGTCCGTACGTCCGTCCCGAATCCGTTTAGGCAATATCTTGAGAACCGTGAACCAGACTTGCTTCAAACTTGGTACATGTGTGTATTGCACAAAACCAATAAAGTGTGTAAAATTGGGGTCAAATCTGATTGAGATCAAAGGTCAAAGGTCATGAACATTGTGAAAAATTGCCCCAAATTGACCTTTTTCACATTAAATCCAAATCTAAGGATACAATTCTCATCAAACGTGGTACAAAGATGGATCACTACTTGGAGGTAGACTGGTGACATTTTGGGGTAAAATTCCTGAAAGGTTAGATGTCAAAGGTCAATGAACTTTGTGAAAATTTGCAAAAAATTGACCTTTTTCACAATAAATCCAAGTCCAAGGATGAAGTTCTCATTAAACATGGTACACGGATGGATCACTAATTGGGGATAGACTGATGAAATTTTTGGTAAAATTCCTGAAAGGTCAGAGTTCAAAGGTCAATGAACTTTGCCAAAATTGGCTAAAAACTGCCCCAAACTATATATTTTTCGCAATAAATCCAAATCCAATGGTACATTACCAACTTAACATGGTGCAAAGATGGATCACTACTTTGGGCTAGACTGGTGACATTTTTGGTGAAATTTCTCAATGGTCAGAGGTCTAAGGTCAATGAACTTTGCCAAAAATTACCAAAAAATTGCCCCTAAAGTGATATTTTTCAAAGTAAATCCAAATCCAGTGGTACATTACCAATTAAACATGGTGCAAAGATGGATCACCACTTGGGGCTAGACTGATAACATTTTTGGTGAAATTTCTCAAAGGTCAGAGGTCAAAGGTCAATGCACTTTGCCAAAATTAGCTATTTTTCACATTGAATTAAAATCTAATGATTCAATTCAAAGAAACATGGTACAGATATGTGTCACTTCATGAAGGTAGACTGGTTAAAGTTTAAGTAAAATTCCTGAAAGGTCAGAGGTCGAAGGTTTATGAACTTGGCCAAAATTTGCTGAAAATTGCTCCCAAATTGATATTTTTCACAATAAAACCCAATCCAATTATGCATTTCAAGAAAACGTAAAAGAATCACAAAGATACAAGAATGGATTTAGACAGACTGGTTAGATTGGAAGTCAAAGAAGTAAGAGGTCAAAGGTCAAATGAACATCGCCAAACTTCGCTAAACATGGAAAAACAGAATTAATGGTATTTTCATTTCAGGAATTCACTGGAACATTCCCAACCAAACAAACAGATTGTCTGAACATAATCTGAATAGAGCTAGCAAAGAGGCGGAGGCATATTTATCGACTGCGTGGCAGTCGAATTGCTCTAGTTCAGATTTGTCTTAAAGGAACAAATCTTTTTCATAGAGGTGTGTGTGTGAAAACATGTGTCTAATGATAAGTCAAAAATGCACCTGAGTAAAGTGATACATTTCCTTTTCAGTAAATTGATATTTTTACAAAATGTCTACACAACTATATAGGAGAGCAACTCAAAAGTGACGTCACAGAATTCAAATTAAAAAAAATAATCCTTTGACCGATTTTTGTCAAACTTGCACTCATATGTTTCTTCATTGATTCTACTGTCATTAAAACCAACTTAATTGACTTCAATTCATGCATGCATGTTTTTTTTTTTTTAATTCATCAAACATTGACTTGACCTGAGAACCTTGTCCCCCTGTCTGCTTTGCCCCCTAGGCCCATGAAGTTCTTGCCCTGGAGATCCTGACCCTGCTGTTGGAGCAGGCCACTGATGACAGCGTGGAGGTCGCTGTAGGCTTTCTCAAGGAGGTCGGACAGAAGCTGACTGACCTCTCCCCACGAGGCATCCATGGTAACCAAATACATCACTTTTTGTCTAGCCTGAACAAAGTTCGGCAGAGACCGAGTAATCACTTTTCCTGTTGGTCTATTAGTCTGTTAGTCTGTTGGTCTGTTGGTCTGTTACAAAAATGTTAAAGTTTTTGTTTAACTTGCTCTCATTTCTTTATTTCTGCATCAATTGTGATCAAACTTCGTACAAATGATCCTTAGTTAATACCACATGTGTTGTCGTGAGGATGATGGGGTCAAAGGTTATCTAGGGGTCAAAAGGTCAAATGATATGAGGCCATGTGCATCATTTTTCTCAAAGTTTTTGTTTGACTTGCTTTCATTTCTTTTTTTCTGCATCAGTAGTGTTCATACTTCGTACAAATGGTCCTTGGGTAATACCGCATGTGTTGATGAGGATGATGATGTCAAAGGTCATCTCAGCACCATTTTAAATATATGAAAAAATACTTAGCATTGTTTATCGATTGCGAAATCAGGCGAGACTCATGGTTCGCGAACTGCCTAGTGTTTTATACTGGTCTTTCAAATAAGTTGCTAGCGGTAACCAACAAACTTTGAGATCTGTCCAACAAACAACATCTATCCATGGTAACGCAATATACCATTGTTATAGATGCAAATTCTATGAGCGCGTTTCTAACAGCATGTTACCTATCATAACATGGTAACCCAGTTGACCATTTTCATTTCATGGGCATCTTTCAAACATTTTGTTGCTAATTGTAACCCTAAAGCTTATCCAAGATTTGTCTGAGAAGCGACATCTATCCATGGTGATGCAATATACCATGTTTGTTATGCATAATGATTCTATGTGCATCTTTCAAAGAATTCATTGCTAATGGCAACCCCAAAGATTGTCCGAGATTTGTCTGACTAGCAAAATCTATCCATGGTAACTCAATAGAACATTTTCTTTACACCATAACTCTTCTCAAATAGGTTAGGTTTACAGCAAAATAAGCCACGTGATGTTCTCAATGTTTAAAGTGGACAGTGCCTAACATATTTTCCTCTCCTCCCTCTCCTTCTTTTCTCTCTCTATATTGTCCCTCTTCTCCTTCTCCTCCCTCTCCTTCTTTTCTCTCTCTATATTGTCCCTCTCCTCCCTCTCCTCCCTCTCCTCCCTCTCCTTCTTTTCTCTCTCTATATTGTCCCTCTCCTCCCTCTCCTCCCTCTCCTCCCTCTCCTTCTTTTCTCTCTCTATATTGTCCCTCTCCTCCCTCTCCTCCCTCTCCTCCCTCTCCTTCTTTTCTCTCTCTATATTGTCCCTCTCCTCCCTCTCCTCCCTCTCCTCCCTCTCCTTCTTTTCTCTCTCTATATTGTCCCTCTCCTCCCTCCCCCTCTCCTCCATCTCCATCCTCTCCTACATCTCCTCCTCTCCTCCCTCTCCTCCATCTCCTCCCTCTCCTCCCTCCCCTTCCCATTCCACCCACAGCCATCTTTGAGCGTCTGCGCAACATCCTGCACGAGGCCCAGATTGAGAAGCGAGTCCAGTACATGGTGGAGGTCATCTTCGCCAACCGCAAGGACGGCTTCCGGGAGTTCCCCTCCGTCATGGAGGAGCTGGACCTCGTCGAGGAGGACGACCAGTTCACCCACCTCCTCACCCTGGAAGACGAGTTCAACACCGAGGACGGACTCAGTGAGTGGCCCAAGTTTTAACCTTCTCAGTCCCATGGTTAACTTTAATCTCTTTCTACCTTGGGTAAGAAAGAGCTATCAATGGCACAGGCCATGTGCACTGAGAAAAAAAAAAAAAAAAGTGGTGGGGCTGAACTGTTTGTTCTAAGAGAATAAAAATCATTTAAAGTCAGTATACACGCAATTTACAAACATTGTCTAATTTCTATAACATGCAATATGTGTAATAGCCATACATTGTAGCATTTAGTATACTATTTAGAAGGCATCTATGTAAAATCATTTTGTTAATGCGCGTCCTAGCTTTGGGCCATTCCAGTAATATCTTTGTGTTGCGTAAGATAGGTATTTTTGAAATCTTTTTACATGGATGAATAGAAAACTGAGCTTATACTCCTTTGTGACAGATGTGTTCAAGCCGGACGCAGAGTTTCTAGAGAACGAAGAGAAGTACAAAGCAATCCGAAAGGAGATTCTGGATGAGGGGAGTGACGACTCTGACGAATCGGACAGCGGGAGCGACTCGAGCGGAGATGAATCCGAGGAAGAGGCAGCAGCAGGTAAGAAATGAGGGGAGGAGATTGAAAGAGAGAACATTATTTTTAATTCCCTTTACAAATGTGTGGTAATTCAATGCCATGCATCGGTAAAATTTGCCATGCATCAGCAAATTTTGTCTGGTAACTTTTTGCATGGTAATTTTTTTTTTTTTTTTTTTTTTATTATTATTTTTTTTTAATTGTATATGTTATGTTGTTGCCCATTCTATAAAACAAATGATGCACTTTTTTTGTGGTTGGGTAGAATTATGTGCATGCGGTACCTTTGGCATGGACAAAGAAAACGGCAGCACCTTGTGTGTTTCAAGCATGCAAAGTAATCTTGTTCTCCTGGGGGCCCTGAGTACATTGAACGACAAATACAACGAAGACAATCATGAAAATTTAATTACCTCAATGTAGGCTGCTCACAGAAGACAAGAAACATGGTCTTTATGAGAAGGGAGTCCTGGGACCTGTTGCATAAAACTTACCATTGATGGTCACTTTGCTATCATTGGCAACTTCTAGGGTATCCTTGAATGTGATTAACCATCGAGCGGTATTGCCATGGTAGTAGTTACCATTGATGACAGAGTTACCATCAATGGTAAGCTTTATGCAACGGGGCCCAGAAGTACCAGTCACTTTGATTCAGGTTTCTATTAGAAACATTTTTCAAGGGAAACAAGTGCACTCTTTATAATCAGGTGACCTTCCTAATGATAATAATGATATCGCTTGTTTCTTCTATAGTGCATAATGCATGGCTAGATCACATGTCCCTATTGTAGTAGGAATGAAGTAACTTAGAAGCAAGGTTGTATATAGGGTGTTGGACTCTGAGTTCATGATTAAACATTCCAGCTCAAAGGAATTGGCATAAGGAAAGGGAAAAGGAAGAAAGGGAAGGAGCCGCAGTTTTAAACCGTGGTATATTTTGTCCAGTTCAGCATGAAACATGATGCTTTTTAGGCTAAAGCATCGTGTTTCATGCTGAACTTGATAAAATATACCACGGTTTAAAACTGCGGTTCCTTCCCTTCCTTCCCTTCCTTCCCTTTCCCTTTGCCAATTCCTTTGAGCTGTAGTGTATGTATGTATAGATTAATTATTGAATAAATACCTAATTTCTGTACAGATGGACCCTGCAGCAAGTTTCCCTGTATTACTAATTTTTCTTTGTTAATTTGCTGTTTCAGAAGCAGAGAAGATGGAGATTCAGGACAAAACGGAGACAAACCTGATCACGCTGAGACGCACCATCTACCTCACCATCCAATCCAGTCTGGACTTTGAGGAGTGCGCCCACAAGATGCTGCGCATGGAGTTCCAGCCCGGCCAGGAGGTGAGAAAGGGACACCCAGGGTGCATGTAATCTGTAATGACATCTTGGGGGCACTTTCACACGAGCATAAAACACTGTATCATAATGTTTAATATTGCGCAATATTTGTGTTCAATGTATCAGTTATATTTATGTTATGTAGGGTAAATGTAAACTGTAATGACATCTTGGGGAGCACTTAAAAAAATTTAACACTATTTTGTGACCATGATAAACAACATTATTAAATCTGTATGTGTAATTCATATTTTGTGTATCAGTTGTATGTGATATGGTTATGTTACACTGGTTGAAAACAGAGTAAATGTCAATGGTAATTACATGTTTAGGGTGCCCAAGTACAAAACCATGTACTTGTACATTCAGTCATCATAAACAAAAGTGTGAATCTGTAAATACAGTGTTGTAATTATACTATGTGAAAGTGGCCCCAAGTGTGTCAAAATGTGTGAAATGTATTTGTGTATTAGCTTGGTTGATATTGGGTCAAAGTTATGAAATGTACAAAGAACTGTATGTTACATAAATGTAATCTAATCAAGTAATTTATTATTTATTACCTTCCTCATTTGCAGAAAGAAGTATGCTTGATGATTCTCGATTGCTGTGCCCAGCAGAGAACCTATGAAAAGTTCTTTGGACTATTAGGACAGGTAAGAAGCAGTCAGCAAACCATGCAGTTGAATCGGCTTTAAAAATAGGACGGCTCATATTTCACCCTGAAGATAAGTTGGTTTCAATTAAAGCAGAAACATAAAAGAAATGTATGAGTGAAGGTTGACAAAAATCGGTCGAAGGAAAAGAAAGTGATTAGATTTTGACATTACAATTTTGTGACCTCACATGCGAGGTGCTCTCCTATATGTTGTTTACAGTATATTTACATACATTGCTCTTTTTCTGTTTTTGATAACGGAATGATTTTTTTTTTCATTCAGGTATGTGTGTGAAAATGTATTTCTGATGATGTACCATATGCACAGGTACAAGGATGAGAATTTTTTGAGAAAATGCACATTATCAAACAAAATTGTGCACAACGTATGAGAGAGCACCCGGCATGTGACGCCACAAAATAAAAAAATTTAAGAGCCCAAAACTTTCTTATTCTTCAACGTTTTTTCATCAAACCCTCACTCATATGTTTCTTTCATATGTCTGCTTTTACTTTTACAAAAGTAATTTCAGGGCGAACTTTCCCTTTAATAGGACAGCCATGCAAACACATATTATTCCAATATGCAGTACAGTCAAACCCACTTTAGTAGGACAGCTCTGCCAGCTGCAACTGGAGTTATGTAAGGGATGGACTAGACCACGTTTCCACACAAAAATCTATTTTCTCTCTTTCTGCAGCGGTTTTGCCAGTTAAAATAGGAGTTATTTGAAGGATATTCTAGTCCATCTTTCCATACAACAATGCTTTGTTCCTTTTTCTGCAGCAGTTTTACTAGTAAAAAGAGGATATACTATACCGTACAAAATCCATGCAATTTTTTTTTTTTTTTCTGCAGCAGTTTTGCTAGTTAAATGAGGAGCCATTTGTGGGATATTCTAGTCCATCTTTCCATACAATAATGTTTTTTCCTTTTCTGCAGCGGTTTTGCCAGTTGAAGCAGGAGTATGTGCGGGAATACGAGGCCATCTTTCCTGAGCAGTACGAGACGTGCCACCGTCTTGACACCAACAAGCTCAGGAACGTCGCCAAATTCTTCTCCCATCTCCTCTACACCGATGCCATATCTTGGACGGTGAGCAAGTGACTTCTTTCAAGTATCAGCATATACCAATTGTCACAAGGCACTTCCAATATTTGGTTTGGTGCTGTAACTCCTTTGAGATGACATAAAATGTTTACATAACAGATTCAAGTCATACAATGATGAACGGAACCTATACAGTACTGGCTAACAAAAAAAAATGTAAGAACTTAAGCTAGACAAATATGATACATATATTTAAAAAAATTAGGAGACTGCAAAAACCTGACAACTTGTAGAATGTGGTGTTCAAATAAGCGTATCACAGAAGGCCATGTACCGTGTGTCTGATTGATACACATCTGATAAATAAAAACTAAATTCTCTCACACACACACATGCAATGAGCTGCGAAGTGATAGAGCATAACTCTTGTGTCTTTGTTTTGATTCAACAATCATCTTGTCCATATTGCATACCATGGCAACAGGTGCTATCATGAGAGCTCATTGGCTGTTGCCATGGTAGTTACTGTTAATGAGTTGCAATAGTTGCAATAATTGGAACCCTATATGCAACATGGCCCTGGTTTTGAATAAGCTGAGTGATTATCTGGTTGTGAATAAGCTAAGAATGGTTGTGTCTTTGTTTTGTTTCAGGTCATCTCGGCGATCCACCTGAACGAGGATGAGACGACCTCTTCTAGCCGTATCTTCATCAAGATTCTCTTCCAGGAGCTCTCAGAGTACCTGGGACTCCCCAAGCTCAACGACAGACTCAAGGACGGGTAAGTGCATGTTTGGTGATGCGGCTCAGCGCCTTGCAGATAATGCCATGTGTTTTCATTTTGAATAAAGCAATATAAATGCCATTTAATCTGTTCTTCACTGAGCCAGCATATATGCCGGCTGGCTTTCTTCCAATCAGATACCGTGCATGGAGACCCCCACATAATCTGGTATACAGATAATTGACAACAGACTACAGTGTTTTTCAAAGAAATTTTAGGCATACACCCAGTAGTAAGGATAGCGTGCTCCATCCTGTAAATGAACAAAAATAAAGTCAGACAAAAATCTTGGAATCAGACGGGATTTGAACCTGCAATCTACTGCTTACCGGGCAGCGACTTAACCATGCAAGCTATTTCTAGTTCACAGGTCAATTGAAATTACCCCAGAAAGCCCTTTCACTATAAACTACAATGTATTTATAAACTTCAAACTCCTTATAGAGTGCAATCTAGCCACACTCCTTTGGTTACTGCACTTCCATGGCAAGTTTTGACGTTGTAATTGGACCGGGGTTCGTGAAGCCCAAAAATATAATCATGATCAAATGGGTTAAGGTGTGTGGAATTGTTTATTGTGCTTTGTGTTTCTCCATTCTGTCAAAACTTGGAGTGAATGGAGTAATCATACCTTACAACAAAACAATTTTTCTATGACTACTGAACCCAATTTTTTTTTTTTTTTTTTTTTTTTTGGGGGGGGGGGTAGGAGGTAAATTATAAGGTAATGTTATACATGGGTGTGCTACAAGTGAAGGGTGCTGTGGTATGATGGTTGTGAAGTGTCACTTGATATTTTGAGGTACACGTCTCAAGCCGCATCATGGCACTTGTGTCCCATTAGCAAGATACTTTTTCCACATTGCTGCTCTCCACCCAGGAGTGTAAATCGCTATTGGCAGTATATTAGATCTCAAAGGTCAAGAGTCTATAATTTTTTTTATATCACTGCTTTCTTTCTGGTTTGAGGACTCTGATGCCGTTCTTCGAGGGACTGCTGCCGAGAAGTAACCCGGCCCACACCAGATTTGCCATCAACTTCTTCACAACGATTGGTCTTGGCGGTCTGACGTAAGTAGTTTCTGTCAGTTATCTTCGAACTTTCAAATGCAGAGTCTTATTAAACTCTATTGCAGCAATCAATTGCGTGCATGATTACGGGAGAATTTTGCAATGATTACGGGTCCTTAGCCCTGTTTTATAAAGAATAGCGACTTGATTTGAGATTGATATCAATTGTTAGTCTGCTCAGTAGAGATAGGGGAGTGGTCTCTTCCTAAGACGGGGCCCGGGAAAGTTTTAAGGTTTGTATTTCTGACCTTCAAAATGTGAAGAATGAGATTTGCTGACCGTTCTCTGTTTGTCATCTTCCATGTCCTGCGGGGATGTCCGAAGGGACCAGCTCGAGAACTTCCAGCTTCAGATCATGCAGCAATAATTTCATTTTCATTTTCTTTCTTTTCCTTTTATAAAACGACCTTAACTTCAGGGTGGACTCTTCCTTTAAATTGTTGAATTTGATCTTCTTACCATTTTTCATTCGTCATCTTTCTCATCTTGCAGGGACACCCTCAGGAACCACCTCAAGAACTTCCAGCATCAGATCTTGCAGCAGCATTTTCATTTTCAATTTCTTTCTTTTGCTTCTATCAAAACCAACTTAAATACAGGGTGGACTTTCCCTTTGAATTGTTGAATTTGATCTTCTTACCACTTTTTGTTTGTCATCTTTCTTATCTTCCCGGGATGACCTCAGGAACCACCACAAGAACTTCCAGTATCAGATCATGTAGCAGCATTTTCCTTTACAATTTCTTTCTTTTGCTTATATCAAAAACCAACTTAAATACAGGGTGGACTTTCCCTTTAAATTGTTGAATTTGATCTTCTTACCATGCTCAATTTGTCTTGTTATCACTCAGGGATGACCTCAGAGACCACCTCAAGAACTTCCAGCGCCAGATCATGCAGCAATAATTTCATTTTCATTTTCTTTCTTTTCCTTAAATAATACGACCTTAACCTCAGGGTGGACTTTCCCTTTAAATTGTTGAATTTGATCTTCTTACCATGCTCAATTTGTCTTATTATCACTCAGGGATGATCTCAGAGACCACCTCAAGAACTTCCAGCGCCAGATCATGCTTCAGCAGCAGCCGTTGGAGGAGAGCGACAGCGATGATAGCAGCGAGAGCGATAGTGGCAAGGACAAAGAGAGCAGTAGCAGCAGCAGCGAGGAGGACAGTGAGGAGGACAGGAAGAAGAGGAGAAGACTGAAGGAGAGGGAGCAGCGGGAGAAGGAGAAGAGGAAACGGCAGAAGAAGCCGTCGAGGAGGAGGAGAAAGGAATCGTCCGGGAGTGACAGTGACAATGAATCTTCCGACAGCGAAGATGCCAGCCCAGGTGAGGAGTGTGATGATGAATAATTAACCCTTTCTACCCCATGATATCATAGAGTGTGCCATGACTTAACCGTTCTTTCCTGAGCCCACATATATCCAGGCTGGCTTTTCTCCACTTAGATACTGAGCAGCGCAACTCCCATATAATCTGCTGTACAGACAATAGACAACAGGCCATATAGGGTGCAAGTTAGCCACACCCCTTTGGTTACTGCAGTTCCATGGCAAGTTTTGACATCCTAAATGGACCAGGGTTCTCGTAGTCATGATATCCAACTGTGAGCATCAGGTTGGTATGCTTTTCAAAGTGTGGTACAAAGACAAATAATTAAGGACAAATTCATTTTCTGAAATTTGAATTTCTGGAGTAAGCATGAAACCCCGATAAGAAAAAGAAGAAAAGGAAAATTATAAAACATACTTTTATGAAAATAGTTGTGTAGACACATTTTAAACCTCCAGCCCTTTAATCTTGCTCTGTCAATTCAAGCAGAAGGAAAGTTTATTTAGATCATGACCAGGATAAAGAAGTTATCTTTCATTGCCACTGTAGGAAAGAAGTTGAGTTGTGAAGGTTGTATAGTAGTAGTGTGTGAAATTAACATTTATATTTCTTCTTCTTTCTCTTCCCTCAACAGAATCCAGTGATGAGGAGGTTGATAGGAGAAAGAAGAAGAAGAAAGAAGATGAACGGGACGAGAAGAGAAGAGGGCGAGACAGAGGGAAGGATAGCAGCGAGAAGGAACGTAAACATGGCAGGAAGGAAGAGAAGCAGACAAAATCACGCAGGAAAAGAGACAGTGAAAGCAGCGATGATGGGAGTGATGGAAGCGAAGAACGGACAGAAAGAAGACCGCCGAAAGGAAGGGATAGGGATCGCGAAGAACGCAGAGGAGGGATGGTGAGAGAGGAAGGTAGGAGGAAGAAGGACGGTCGCGATCAGAACGCCGAGGGAAAAGATCAGGAGAGGAAGCGTAGTCGTCGAAGACAGGAGGAACGAGGAGAAAGCCATGAAATTGACAGCGATGAAGAGCTAGCCGCAAGATTGAGAGAGCAGCTGAGACGAGAGGATGAACGGGAGGAGCAGAGGAGGAGAGGAAAGGGGAAGAGCAGTGAAGGCGGTGATAGAGAGGGGAGGAAGAAGAGGGATAAAGGTAGAGATAGACGTCGTGATATGGAGGAGGATACAGATGACGATCGGAGACAACAGAAGAATACGGGTAGGGATAGACATAGAGGTAGGCACGAAGAGGAGGAAGATATGGAGGTAGAGGAGCGAAGAGGGAAGGATAAAAGTAGGGAAAGACGTGGAAATAGGAATGAAGAAGAAGAGATGGAGGAAGAGGGGAGAAAAAGGAAGGATAAAAGTAGAGATAGACGTGGAAATAGGAATGCGGAGGAGGAAGATATGGAGGAAGAGGGGCGAAAAAGGAAGGATAAAGGTAGGGACAGACGTGGAAATAAGAATGAGGAGGAGGAAGAGATGGATACTAGACCGGAAAGGCGGTCTCGAGAAAGTGGAAAGAGGGATGAAGAGAGACCTAGGGGTGACGATAGAGAGAAAAGACTGAGGAATGAGGACAGAGAAGAACGTAGTGGCCGTTCTCATGATAGGGAACAAAGGGGAGAAGAGAATGAGAGGGAAGAGAGACGGAGGGGGAGGAAGGAAGAGAGAGTGGAGAGAAGTGATAGGCAGGGTCGAGATGAAAGAGAAGAGAAGAGAAGGGGTGATGTGAGCACAGATGAAGATAAAAGACACAAAAAACAGGACAGGAGAGAAAAACAAGATGCGAGGAGTAAAAGGAGGTCAAGATCTGAAGAGAGCGAGGAAGAGAGAAGAACGGAGAGGCGGAGAGATGAAAGTGGAGAAGAAAGGACTTTTTCCAGAAGAGAAGGAAAAGGAAAGGGTGAATCTGACAAGGGGAAACAGAGAGAAAGTAGGCGGAGAGAGCGAGAAGAAGATCAAGATAAAGCTAGGTCAAGGAGGGAGAGATCTGAGGAGAATGAAGATCAGAGAAGGCATGAGAACACTTCAAGAAGTGTAGATGAGAGAAAGAGGGAAAGAAGGAATGAAAATGTAGATGAAGTGGATAGGCGATCTCGCAGAGAGGGGGAGAGAGAGCGCCAACATGCTGAGACTCGTAAGGATAGAAGAAGAGATGGAGAAGAAGATGAGGAAAGGCACATGTCAAGGAGAGAGAAAGATGACAAAAGAGATCAAAGAGGGGATGGAATGGAAGTGGAGAGTAGGAGAAATGCTGATGGGAGGAGTGAAAGAGAGAGACATGCCAACAGGGATGAGAGAGAAGATGGAGAAAGAAGACAGAGAAAGAAAGAAGAGGAGGTGAGGATTGAAAAGAAAAAACAGGAAGAATCAAGTAGCGAGAGTGAGGATGATGACAGTGACGATTCCAGCGACAGTGATGATAGTAGCGATGCTGATGGTGAAGCAGAAAAGAAACAAAGGGAGAAGAAAGCAGAAGACAGGAGAAGAGAAGAGGAGCGATTGAGGGAAGAATTAAGAGCAGAGGAGAAAAGAAAACAGAGAAGAGAAGCAGCAGCTGCGCAGAAGAATTCAAAGGAAGAAAGCTCAGAAAGCGATGATAGTGATGAGAGTGATGACAGTGAGGAGAGTGATGATAGTGATGATAGCGACAGCGAAGAGAGTGAAAGTGAGGAAGAAACCGGTGGAAAAACAGCCACTCAAAATGGAAGGGACAGAAAGGAGGAGAAACAGAAGGAAGACAAGAAAGTGGAGAGTGAGAGTGAAAGCAGTGGAAGTGAAAGTAGCAGTGATGATGATAGCGATAGTGACAGTGACGAGAGTGAAGAAGAGGAAAAAAAAGAGAAAGAGAAGCGTCCAGAGCAGGTGGAAAAGAACCATATAGAACGGGATCGCAGACAGAAATCACCGGAGGAGGAAAGAGAGAAGAGCAGAAACGAATATCAGAACAGTGACAGAAACGAAAGGAGAGGTAGACACAATGTTGAGGAGGTGAGTGACAGAAGGAGAGAGAGAGATGAGAGGAGAAGTAGAAGGCAGAAGGAAGAACGAGTATCGGACCGACGCGACAGTCGTGACCGGGAACGAAGAGAAAGAAGTAGTAGGGAAAGGGGCTCAGGAGATCATCGAGATAGACGCTGAACTCTTTAAGACTTTAAGGTTTAACTTAAGATTTAAGAGCATGGGGTCAGTTTTCCCTACAACTTGACTTACTGGGGTTTGAATCTATCTGAGCACATACACAAGAAAGTGGTTGCCTGTGTCGGAAGTTATCTCCTGTGTGTTCACACAACAGTTGCTGCTCATTTGTAGTGAAAAAGAGAAAACTGTCCCATGTATCTCTCTTTCCCTATGGATTGGAAAGATGGCCTCACATCAAATGATGCTGAATGCATAGATTATCCATCTGTTTAACCCTATCTAGCCCGGGGGGGGGGGGGGGGGCAAAAACAGCCCCCCCCCTCAACATTTTTCGCAATAAATTTGTGACGCGAAAAGATCGCGCCGCGACGTTTCATGACTTTTTTCCTTAAAGTCTCACGCAACTTTGAAGACCAAATTTGCGACGCGGGGGTACACGGTTCCGAAGTTACGTAACATTTTGTACGTGCATGTCAGACCCAAAATTGCTCAAAAACGTGATTTCGTGTGCAAATCCGATGCAAATTCTGTATCTAGCCAAAATTCATAAATGTATCATTATATCTATTTTGACTGATGAAAAACAATAGATTTCATGTTATTTATGACTGAAATAGTGTTGCTAACAATTTCCATCGAAAAAACAATGAAAAACATAAAGTCGAAAAAACAAAGAAATACATAAGAAATTAAAAAAACAATAAAATACATAAGAAAAACTTTGATATTGCCATTTTTTAAAATCCTTCTTTGATAATAATCCTAAGAAGAGTGTCTGGACTGATATCTAGCAGTTTTGGGGCTATATTTAAAGATTTACAACCAAATTATGATTTTTATGCATTTAATTAGCATAATTAATTAATTAAAAATAAATTTGAATAATTTTGGTGCAATTGACAATTGAATTGTGGAGATTACGGCATCGGTGACGTACGTGCCAATTTTCGTCGCGATCGCGCGATCAACGGTCGAGATCTTAGGGGGGGGGGCTGTTTTTGCCCCCCCCCCCCCCCCCCTCGGGCTATGCGATTTCAAAATAGCCCGGGCTATATAGGGTTAAGGTACCAAAGTATTACAGAGTGATTTGTTACCACGGAAATCATATATATATCAGTATTTGATTTTGCCAATTCAGCCTTTTGTAACATAAGAAATATTGTGACTATCAAAACTCTTGCGCTCTCCAAAGAGATGGAATTCGATGGGATCACTTAAAATTATGAGAAAAGGTAATTTCTATGAGGTAGTAGACCGACAATGAGAGTTAACCATTGCTGCTCTTATAAATACACCACATTCCTTTGTAATCACTCATCAATTTTTTGTTCAAACAGTGGCATTAGCAATTCTTCAAATGCAATCTCTTCGTCTGTCTTTTGCACTATGTGCATGCTAACAAGCGAAAGTGCTCATTCTTTTCGAGTGGGAACATTTTGGTTGCAAGTCCACAATGTCTATGCTGCGCTAAGTTCAAATTAATGAATGAGTGTATGATATTGAGGTTGTTTTTAATATAGCATTGTCACTATAATATAAGATAATAACCATCATATGAATTATCTTTTCAATAGTTATGTGTTTATTTCTTGAATCAGGAGGTGTGATTTGCAATTATTTGTTTTGTTTGTTTATAGATCTGATTATACATGTTAATGTAAAAAAAATCACCAGTAATTCTTAATTTTGAAAAGTAATTCATTAAGTAGCTTGTTTGACAAGCTACGACTGTCTGTTGATTTTCTCATTTACCTAATTGTGTGGGCCAATTCCGTGTTGTTTGTTTAGACATGTAACATGAATAACCAGCATGATGTCATTTTGTTCAAACCCAAACTTCTGGACTGAGGTTTTCATTGTGTCAGTACTAAACAGAATGTATACTCCCTGAACAATGAATAAAATGATGAACAGCTATGACAAAATAATAACATTAATAAATGTTGGATACTTATGCTCCATAAATTAAACCAAAAAAAGAAATTGCCATAGTTGCATTTTGTTGAATTGATAAAAGCACAAATTGAGTTTTAATTTGAGCAGAACAATTGTTTTGTTATGAGTTGACGTGTTGATCACAATCTATTCAATCAGAAAAATAGGACCACTGCTACATTTAAGAAATGTATCCCTACAAATTGTAGTTATATATTGATCTTTCTGAATACCCAACAAGCACCTATTATCCATCCATACTCTCTGCAAAGTTTGTGAATCTCGATTGGAAGTTTTGAAGAAGTTGATAGGAACCATGAAATACATAGATACAGCAGCAAGTTTTCATGTGGCAAAAGACATCATTCATACCCCTTGGTTTATGATATTTTGGTCATATTTAAAAACAAAAAATTGTGTGTAAACAGGCTTCTTTCATGTGACACTCCAGTTTTGACACAGGAAGAAGCAATGATTGCACAATTGATGAATACCTTTGTAAAAATAGCAGTATATTTAGTTGGTGTTAAATGACAGATAAGAGCATTTGAACTTGAACTTGAAAAGTACATGCAGCAAAGACTATGTGACCTGAAATTAGAGCAGAACTGTTCTACTGTAACCATGGTTCACATCCTCATTTGAATTTAAAGATTTTGGGGTATCATGGGTTCGGTAGTCTTTATCAGTATTGTCCATGCCCTTTGATTTAAATGCAAAATCCATATCTAAGAGGTTACAGGTCGATATTCCGAAGGTTCGTTATTCCAAAGGTTTGTAATTCCAAAACATGCAAATTGCCTATACCTCGATGCTCGTTAGTTCGAAAACGAAAAAGGGTTTGTTAATCTGAGCATTTGTCTCATAACGTTCAGAATAACGAACCTTCAGAATAATGAGTGCTTCCCATCTAAGAAGCAGTGTTAATGTAATTATTAAAGAGGACAAGAAGATGAGAAAAGGAAGTGAAAACCCTTGTACTCTACTGTCACTGTAAGATGTGTTGTCTCTTCTATGAAACCATGTACATATTTGTCTCTTGTTTTGTATCTTCGGTCTGTCTAAATGCTTCAGAAAAAAAACAAATATTTTGATTAAAGTCGTGAATTTATTCATGTGAAAATTTCAGCATCAAGTTTGTGTTGGTGTGAACGATAAGTGAATGGAGTAAATGTGTCTTGTAAGATTACGTGAAGAAAGGGATAGTGACATGAATAGATGAAAGATGCAGTAGAGTAACGAAGTGTGACGTCATATGAGCATGTTTTCAAGACAATTGGTTCTAAACTATGAGGGTAGAGCAAACATCAGTGATCATAGCGAGGACTCTTATTGAGAGTCCCCGACACTAGCCCACTAGACGATGTCAGACCAGTGAATGTCTCACAGGAGTGATGTTGTTTGGAACCAGAAGCCGGCGCGACAGTGGATATGTCGACATCACTTTGGTTTTGTGTTGTGTGGATAGCATGTATAGCTGTTTTTTGTGTGCATGCGTATGTGTGTGGGGTGTGTTGAGTGTGGTGTGAATGCATGCTTGTTGTACACGTAATATGCACGTTTATACCAGAAGTGAGTTGGGCATTTCTACACCAAACTACTCTGCAGTAGACCGATCATCCTGAATTTCTTCTCAAATATTAGACTCCATTTTTCACTAGGATTAGAAATGTCCACTGCTTGGAAAACAGGTTAATTTCCCTGGTACTGTAAAGCCGAGGTCGACACCTGGCTACACTTTATTGCGATCGAGTGCCTTATCCTGATGTTTGCTAGGTACTTTGAAGCCGAGGTAAACTTGACACCTGACTACACTTTATTGCGATCGAGTGCCGTATCCTGATGTATACCTGGTACTGTAAAGCCGAGGGCAACTTGACACCTGACTACACTCTATTGCGATCGAGTGCCTTATCCTGATGTATCCCTGGTACTGTAAAGCCGAGGGCAACTTGACACCTGACTACACTCTATTGCGATCGAGTGCCTTATCCTGATGTATACCTGGTACTGTAAAGCCGGGGTTAACTTGACACCTGACTACACTTTATTGCGATCGAGTGCCTTATCCTGATGTAGGCCAACTGGACTTTCCATAATCATTATAAATGGGGTATATGTATGAAGGACAGCAAACCGCTTTCTGACGATGCCCAGAAAATGATGACAACACGGTAAGACGAGAGATATCATTGATCACAAGGGAGTTTCAAATTGTGCTGGTTGGTTTCCGATTTTATTTAATCAGAGCCCTTCTTCAGCGAGCGTCCACTGTACTTCTTTTCATTTTTTTTTAAAAGCTCACACATTGAATATACACCATTGTTGCAAGATAACTGTAAAGAATGAATAGAGACACTTCGTTAAACAAAACTAAATTCGAAGAAAGTTTAATAGCTTAACAATGGGAGGGATACAAATGCACCATATCAATAAAATATTGGTCATAAATAACCAACAGATTAAACATCTTAAAAGTAAACTATGACATATGATACGTGACGAACATCAAAGAGAAGAATTCATTCGCAAGCAGAACAAGTGTCTTTAACCCGCAATTGTTTTTTTGTCGTCTTGAAAAGAAAGGAATAAGTCGGGTATACTTCCCAGGAAGTGAAGATGGTGCACATGATGTGTGTGATATCTTTACATATACTGTGCACCACTAACACGACTGTGGCTTTGATTGTAACATATCTCTTACTCCAAAAATAGCAAAACATTTCTTTGGGTAAAACATGGTCAATTTTATTTGTAACAGAACAAATTCAGTTTCTCATTCGTATACCTTGAACACCCGTATCTGTTAACTGAGATAAGTAATGTCCCATAAGGCCTTGATTGTACATTATAACATCCCTGATATTGTTTATAAGTTCTTTGTGTTTGGGACAAACGTTACAATAACACAAATATGAGGTTGTTGGTAGAGTCGTGACATCCACAGTGAATAAGATGCGTACATTTATGTCCGGCTATTGAAACAAATCAATTGCTCTGTTTTTAGAATCGAATTTTGGAGAGGACGTTAATGTATCATTAGAATAATTTATATACTCTACTTAACAATTGCGAAAACGTTTAAAGATATGTATTTTTGAGAACTGAGCTCAGATACTGAAACCCCGTACACCTTAATAACTAATGGGGATAAATACAAACATCCACCAAAATGGGAAATGAATTTTAAGAATAAAACATCCTTATTTGAGGAAGGACAAATTCAGTTCCTCATTTATTTACGTCGAAAACCTATAAATATATGCTAATTGCGAATGAGGTAGATCAATATTAATAAAGTACGTAAAACACCAATTCTTCACATTAAAGACATTCATCTTCATTTGAGAGAGAGTGAGAGAGAGAGAGAGAGAGAGAGAGAGAGAGAGAGAGAGAGGGCGAAATCAGTTATGTGGGAAAACAACCACCTAAAATGCAATTAAAAGCTCCTTTATGCAAAAGGAATATAGAATACTAAAAGACTGTATTGATGATGTAGTTACATTAAATAATTACAAATTGCTTGTATTATTGTAAACGTAAATATTATTTCTATTTCCATAAAAGCTATATTTTGGATTCTCTTTATTATTTCTAAATATAACAATCTCTTCAGATATTCCTACAAATAGTAAATGTTGCTTATATGCATGACGAAAAAAAACACACATTTAAATCAAATTCTAGGGACACTACACACACTTCCCTTTCTTGTACAATGTGTGAACATCTTTAAATACAAACATTCTTCTTATTTTCCAGTCACCAAAGTTTGGAACACTGCTTGCTTTTTTCGAAATGTGCGTTAGCTTCCCAATTATTCTTTAAGTCGGAGGTCTATTATGGTAATTTTAAGAAAGGAGCTGGACGGCGTATCCCATTACACGCATTTGCGTGTTTGCAATGCGAACGACCCTAGTATTTGTTGTTTGGAGAGTTTATTTCCAAAAAAGGCTAAACTAAAACTTTTATGCCTCAAATGTGAAGTTAACATTTCAGAGAGTGATATCCTCTGATAGAAATCTGCTAATAAAACTATGAAAAAATTGTAAGGCAAAGTTGATAAATTGTAAGATCGATATCTTCCAATTCTAGCACGGTTTCGTCTTGAAGGTCCTCGTAATGACCTTCTCGCGTCCTTGTGAAACTTAAAGGTAAGGGGTCATATTGCTGATAATTACGGGTTGTTATCATGACCTTCTCGTGTCCTTGTAAAGCTTAAAGCAAGTGTGAAGTGTTTTTTTTATGATTATCGGCAGTAATCATGATAAAAACTTTCTACCGTCATCACTGTGCACTGGTCGGGATTTCGATTAATGTCTATTTTGTGTTATTGTTTTGAGATGATTCCTTCCTGGACCCTGTTGCATATATATGTTTGATTGCTGTAACTTGCGATTAATGGTAACTACCACAGTAGCAACCAATGGGCTTTCAGCTTTACTGCTGTTGCTATGGTAGTTACAATCAATGGAAATTTTGAATAGTCAATTGTCCTGGTATCCCTCAATCAAACTAGAATTGGACCCATGGTCATGCCAGAATAGCTCATCGTCTTTTACGGGTCCAGTACTTAGTCTTCGTCACTATTAAAACTATATTACCAAATGCCAATGCCAAAGTCAAAGGCGGACCAGTCAATTTCCTTCTGGTAGAAGCAGAAGTGCAGCACGACATTCTCCGAGCCTTGAAGTCCCCGGTACGGGTGGATGGCCGACTGGTAATCACCATTATTATCATCCTCGTTGTCCCAGCGGAACCATTCGTTGCTCACTGTCATTCCATTGACCTACACATCGACGCAAGAAACAACATACCACATAAACAGACTGAGTAAACAATAATGTCCCATCTTTTTGAAGTGGCCTGGTTTTGACATATGAATGTTCAGGCATAGATTAATGATTATTATAATCCATGATATCTCCTAACAGTGGAGTTTGCTTGCAATATGAAGAGGGAGAAGAAGAAAACAAAAAAAAAGACAAAGAAAAAAAGAAGGCGAAGGAGAAGAAGAAGATAATGAAGAAGACGACGAAGAAGAAGGAGAAGAAGAAGAAAAAAGGAGGAGGAGGAGAGGAGAATAAGAAGAAGGAGAAGAAGAAGAAGAAGAAGAAGAAGACAAAGAAGAAGAATAAGGAGGAAGAGGAGTAAAAGAAGGAGAAGAAGAAGGAGGAGGAGGAGGTGGAGGAGGAAGGAGGAAGGGGAATGGAAGAAGGAGGAGAGGAAGAAGAAGAAGACAAAGAAGAAGAAGAAGAAGAAGAAGAAGAAGAAGAAGAAGACGAAGAAGAAGGAGAAGAAGATGAAGAAGAAGAAGGAGAAGAAGAAGAAGGCGAAGAAGAAGAAGAAGAAGAAGAAGAAGAAGAAGAAGGAGAAGAAGAAGACGAAGAAGAAGAAGAAGGCGAAGAAGAAGAAGAAGAAGAAGAAGAAGAAGAAGAAGAAGAAGGGGGAGGAGAAGAAGAAAAAGAAGAAGAAGAAGAAGGAGAAGAAGAAGGAGAAGAAGAAGAAGAAGAAGAAGATGAAGAAGAAGAAGAAGTAGAAGAAGAAGAAGAAGGAGAAGAAGGAGACAAAGAAACGAGACATATTTGTGGACAAGTACAAGGTGGTCTGTATTAGCAAATTCATGCACAGACATGGGATGGTAAATGCACGGTGACACCATGGACCTTCCATGGTGACACCACCTATTCATAAGAAATCAGAGGCATTGCTCAAGAAAGCTCATAGCGCACATATAATATACAACATACTTAAATTGCAAAGATATGCCTGAGTGGTCACGTCACTGTGCTACCAAATATATTTAGTAGGTATTTTAGACAAAGGGGCGAGAGAAAAAAAAAACAATTGGGAAAGAAAATCCCGAAGAGAAGCGAGGGAAAGAACAGAAGAAGGTAGCAAAAATCACATTGCAAAAGGAATTAAGGAATGACCCTACCCATACTACGATTCCAACCGGGATCGCGCGATTTCTTACGCATAGCGCCTCAACCAATTCATCCACAAATCTTCCCATTCATTTAACACGTAATGCACAGCAGGGGCTAGAGTGATATATAAATCGATATTTGATTAAAAAACACTTGTGAAAGCTAGAAATTCAGCTACAGTATACTAAAATTTCAGAGTTAAATACTGAAACATGAGCGAGATACAGCTCGTCGAAGGTTTTCATGTCATTTATGATTTAAAAAAAAAATCACCCTCCCATTGACATTACACTTAAATATCTGAGATTTTTACATAATGCTTTCAATAAATATTTACACCATCATGACGTCATCAAAATAAACAAAATGAAGGAAATTTCACCATAGAGCACCGTTGAACAGCTACAACAGTTGGGAGAAAATTGATACAGGATTACTGAAATACGCAAAAACAAGTTCATGGCGTCATACATGAAAAGTATTTTTTACGATTCATATGGCAATATGATGACGTCAAGATGTATTTAAGGACAAAATAAGACATCAAATCACATCTACATTACCACTCTTTCAGAATATTAAATATTGGATATCATTAAAGCTCAGGTTGATTGAAGATAATCATGTTTCTACAATATTTGCACACAAAAACGCATAGACGCACGCGCGGACTTTCAACTTTGACGCACCCGCACGACCTTGATATTGCACGAACACGGCTCAAAATGACAGGATATGATTAAGTGTCAGAAACACTAATTCAGTGAATAAACGGAACACTGACGTTGCGTTTGCGTCACGTAAGTAAAAACGCGCGAACGCGCGGACTTTTTTCAAATAAATTTTAGTTGATTTAGAGCATTTCAACACTTTCCTAACTAACGTACGTGTACACGCGCGTTTTTCTTTCATTAAAATGAATTGTCTTGTCATTAAATTGTCATATTTCAATAGATGATTACTTCTAAAGCTACATGAAGTAATAGATTTTCATTATTCTCATAGATGACGTGATGTCATGACAATGAAAAATTTTGCACTGACAAGTTCGCATATCTGCTTATACGTGATAAACTTTTGATACATGCATTGTTGAAATATAGATGACACAAAAACGTAGGGGCAATAAATACAAGAAAATAAAAAATAAAGAAAATTCTAACAAAATTAAGAGATGATCTGTTGATTACGACAGACCACCGAAAAATAAGTCGAAGGAGGAGTAAAAGAGAAAGATGACGAAGAAAATGAAAGGAAGAAGAAAAAGAAGGAGAAGAAGAAGAAAACGAAGGAGGAGGAGGAGGAGGAGGAGGAGGAGGAGGAGGAGGAGGAGGGGGAAGAGGAAGAGGAGGAGGAGGAGGAGGGGGAAGAGGAGGAGGAGAAGGAGGTGGAGGAGGAGGAGGAGGAGAAGAAGAAAAAGAAGAGGAAGAAGCAGGAAGAGAAGGAGGAGGAGAAGAAGGAGGAGGAGGAAGAGAAAGAAGAAAAAGAAGGGGAAAAAGGAGAGAAGAAGAACAGGACATTAGTGAGTCACCTCTTGGCAGTGCTCGTAGCGCGGGAAGAGCACAAAACTGTTGTCTGTCGGGAGCATTATTGGGTTGTCGGTAACTCCATCACTGCGGCAGCAGAAATAGATTAGGGTGTTGCCGCCGTAAGAACCGTCAGGAACTTCGCCACTGTGGGAGTTTCTGTTGTTGTCGTCCTCGTCGTCCCATCTGATGTGGCCTTCGTCAAAACCTGTCGCAAAAGAGGAAGACGTATATATGAAGGCCACCGCAGATGACACGATCTGACGTACGACACTGCGACTGGCTGAACCGCATGACCTGAGCTCCGTGATATAACATTATTGTTGCATGCGCTTTTTGCTCGAACGACTGACCAGTGACCAAGCAGAATTCGTCTTTCGCATTTGCAATGGATCGCAAACCTTAATGTTACGGGGTCCCAGGTCATCGGATTAATGTTCGAAGCTGACGTCACATTCCCAGGCGTATGCCCTTACGACTACAGAATCGTGGCTAAATCGTGTCCTCTGCGGGGGCCTTAAAGGTAGCCCGTCCCTTTTGCAGACCTAATTCAGGAAGTTTCCTGACTTTGTCATCATTTGAGAGAGAGAGAGAGAGAGTATCCTGTCCCTGGAATCGACAAAGCGTAATATTCGGTTTTGAGGATATACTCTTCGATATTTGATCAAGGTTTCTTTTTTCGTACCACGAAAATAATCGTAATTTCAAATTGTGTCAAGTCAACGGTCGGCAATCAATTATAATAAAATCCCAGTGAAAACGAGTTAGATTCTCATTTAATCTACGGGAGTTATAGTACCTCTGACCTTAGAATTTCACAGTTGGTATCCCAAAGATACGTGCTAAATAAGTGCAAACTTTCAAGTTTGCAGATGCTTGTAAAAGGGCCGGGCCATCTTTAAGGGTAGTTAGAATAAAAGGGGCTGTTGAATTCTGTTGACTAGTTCTTGACTCTCTTTGGCATAACTTTCCGGAGACCAGCATGGGCGAAAACTGTCTTTAAAGTGGCCCAGGCCTTCCCCATAGGAGTATATATACATACGTCTGTCTGTATGTCTGCATATGTGTGTATGCATGCGCGCGTGTGTGTGTGTGTGTGTGTGTGTGTGTGTGTGTGTGTGTATGTGGTTTATGTGTATGTGTTTCTATACACGTGTTTATGCGTCTTGTTCATCTTCTCACCACGTGTAGCTGATGTTTGATTAACCTCGCATTGATCCAAAACGCAATTACTGTACATGTTATTAGAGTCAGTGAGGTATACATTTTTCGCTAACCATCAGGGCAATCGCCCTTTTTGTAGATGCAGTAGCTGCCGGCCGGCCAGATCCAGTGGTATTCGTCGACCTCACTAACTGTCTTCATGCAAAACTCGTGCTGCATGTTGTTGTCGCCCCATGACCCAGCCAGATGATAGCCGCTGCTCCAGTTATTGTTGCTGTTGTCGTCCTCGGTATCGTGGTAGCGACGACCTTCATTCCAGCTGTCACAGAGGAAATAAAGAGAAACATGTGATGACGATATCGGTCTTCCCTTATATGGATCGAATTCATAAAAAGGATGCGACAAGATGCGTTAGACTTGCGTTAACACGTCCACCCCCCCCCCCCCCCCCCCCCGGAAATGATTCACTGTGCTATCAATATGTCCGCCAAATGTTTATGTTAACTAGTTCAGAATACTTTAAAAACTAATAAATACTATTAAGAAAATAATAAAACTTTCGGTAACACCATGTGGTTGTATTCTTTCGGATAATTGGCCCACTTATGGGGTGAAGAAAGGAAAGGAAAGTGAAAAGTGAAAAAAAAGAGGAATGGGGAATTTTTATATTTTATAAGACTTACACAAGACTATTTTTTAGCTTTAGTTCTCGTTGTTTTGAACATTATTTTAAACATTGTTTTAGAAACCTATAGTTAGTTGCAAAACTGACTATAACTTTTCTACACTTTTCTCATTTCCCATTGACTACTTTGTGACTAGTTCACAACTCTCAATCAACACCCACACTCCTCTTCTTCTATCTCTATTTCATTCTATTTCACCCCATTTATTTAAAACACCGAAAACTAAAGCTAAAAATAGTCTTGCGTAAGTGTTATAAAATATAAAAATTCAACTCTCCTCCTTTTTCACTTTTCACTTTCCTTTCCTCACCCCATAAGTGGGCCAATTATCCAAAAGAATACAACCACATGGTGTTACCGAAAGTTTTAATATTTTCTAAATAGCATTCACTAAGTACACTCTCACTATGGCAACATTAAAAGAACATTTACTTTCAAAGCTGTTGTCTCTTATTTCCAATATTATCGACTTACCAAGTCTATTGAGCTCATTCTCAATTATTCTCAATTTCATTCTCCGGCCTATGGCCTAAGAAAAGACGAAAATTATATAAGGTGTCTGGGTATAGATACTTAGATAGAGACTGTTCCGAGGGACATGGTTAAAAGTATAGGCACGAGGTGATATCAGCACAGCTAATATCACGGGGCCGCATGCCGAGGAATAATAGCGTCGCTTTGAGTCTAACCACGTCCCGATCAGAGTGTGTGTATTTGTTTGATATGACGAATACAATAATGATGAATAAGTACAGATATTTCGAGCCAACAAACATTAAACAAGATTTTTCTAGAGCAAAACTTTACCCCTTTTTTTATCGCGTAACAGTGCAAGTAAGCGTTGCCATTAGATTACACTGCTTAATGTTTTTTTTTGTATCGCGCATTGCTCAAAATCGTGTCGTCTGCGGTGGCACTTATGGTCGGGTCTGCAAGATATGACACTTGCTTGTCACAACTCACGTGAAGTGGTCGTTGGGGCAACCCCAGTCTGGCTTCGGAAGTCCGTATGTACCATCGGGCCAGGTGAGGGGGATCTTCACCACCGGGTCTGGAATTAAATTCAGAATCAAAGGGTTAGGCTTACTAACAGGGCCTACTTGGTACAGTACGGCCGTAACCACGGCAGAACTGTCCGGCTGGATATAAGTAGCTACAGACCAAAATGGGAATAGATTTAAATGGGAATGGTCTCAAATAGGAAAAGACTGAAAATGGAAGTAGATAAAAATGGGAGTAAACCAAAATGTGGATAGGCCCTAGATCAAAGTTGTAGTAGATCAAAGCGGGAGTAGATGAAAGTGGGAGTAGACCAATTTAGAAGTAGACCAAATTGTAAGTGGTTCACAATGAGAGTAGACCACAATGGTAATAGACCATAATGGGTGTAGACCAAAATGGGAGTAGAGTTAAATGGGTGTAGACCACAATGGGCCAGTGTAGACCAAAATGGGTGTAGACCAAAATAGGAGTAGACCAAAATGGGAGTACAGTTAAATGGGAGTAGATAAAAGTGAGACTCACTGAGAGTAGTTAAAAGTGGGAGAACAAATGGGGGTCGACTAAATGTCGTGACATGACAAGACTTAACCAGTGTTTAAATATAGCTCTATGGACTTAACTTACCCTCGTAAGGTTGTATTTGGCGCCAGACAGCATATCCCTGGAGCGCGGTGAGCACGTGACCTTGCACCGCAGCCCGATCCCACGAACTGTCACAAAACCCTTCGGACTGGTAGGTCGCCATCGCCATCCAGTAGTCCTCCTCGAAGACCTCACTCATAACCTGCAGTTTCAAGCTAATCGGCTCTGTGTTTTAATAAGGAGGAAGATTAAAAAATAATGGTATAAAAAAAAACATCCGTTTTGCAGACATTACTTGATAAGGCACGAGGCATCTAGACAATGTAGTGTTGTGTCCAAGGCCGGCTTTTCCAAGGCCAATTAGGGCCAAAGCCAAGGCTGGATCACCCGAGGACAAAGGCTAAGGCCGGAAGGGTCGAGGCCAGACCATGGCCGAATATTCCACTTATACAAGACCCTAAAATTATCCAGGCCTCGACCCGGCCTCGGCCGGCCTTGACCCGAGGATTGCGTCCGAGGCCGATGACAAGGCCGAGGATTAACCTCCGTCCGCGAGGATGAGGCCGAGGGCGATTTTGCGGCCTCGAGGCACTGCTAGACAATTCATATCATGTACAGCTTGTCTAAAAAAAAAAAAATACCACGGCACTTTCCGCAACGATTACTTTCGACATTACATTAATTAGAATTATATTTTACAGTGCATGGAACTATGGAACTTATTACTTTCATCTCCCCCCCCCCCCCCCCAAAAAAAAAAAAATAATTTAATTTGCTTCAGTGGTCATAGAGAATAGGGATCTTTTGTCGATCACATCCGATGTCGCTTCCCTCCATGCAGATAAGGAGACGTGTTAATTGTCCAATGTGTTCACGTGCACATTATGATCGAAATTGCACTGTTTAATGTGTTTAATATCTCTTAAGAAAGTGACGGCGGGTTCTTTTCATTTCAATCTAACAACATAGATTATGAACTAAATGAAGTGAAAGAAAATACTTCTATAAAAGTATGCACAGAATGTGAATTCCTTTGCTAGTTGCCTGGACAGTTGTTAGTAAGATATTCCCATTCATTTTTAGACCAAGAACATCCAAGTGTCAGATTTGGAAGGTTTTGCAAGATTAAATTAAAGTTTCATACCCTGAAATATTATTCTGATTGCATTAATGTCTTTAAAGTTTAATATCATTGCGGTAATTCTGGATAGCTTTATATTCATCATACTGTCTGATGTGTATTCATGATATGGGATACCTCATCTCGATAATCCTATTACCCAATTGGTTGACCGACATGAACTACAGTAGATTTAACCATCCTAGCAAAAGTATCGTATCTATCTGCATATAAATATCGGTCAATAGTAATATCATTAAATTGGATCGATATCAGTGAGTAGTGCCTAATTAGCATAAATAGCGGTCAATTGTGCTTTTATTAACTTAAATTTGCATTCAGTGGCAACCAGTTTGTGCTCGAGTCCCTATATAGCCTGTCAATTTGTCAGCGAAAAGGTGTGTTTCATTTACATCCGCATCGTTTTAAGTTTAGTGTTATTGAGCTTTGTTGAATATTCAATTTTTTGTCATTGCGAGGAGCAAGGAGTCCGCAGTACGTGAGAAGCGGCTATGAACTACACTACCGAAATAAAACCAAACAAGCCACACGGAACCGTACCATTCAGGTCAATGCTTCCGACGGAGTAGGACGAAGACATTCTACCAAATGACATGCCCGAGGAGAGGCTGCTGGTGAAAGAGGCCATGTCAACGGATAGCGAGGCGCTGTAACCGGCATACGAACCCGACGCACTCACACTGGAAGCCACCTATCAAATAGAAATGTGATGTAAGAAACTAAGGTAACCCTCTCGTTACTATCAGCGTAAAGCTATGTACTGTATGTCAATTGAATTTTCAACGCCTGGTACTGAGAGGGTAAATGTGACCTCAACAGAACAAAAAAAGTAAGTCTCCCCCAAGCAAATTAGCATAACTTTTTATCGAAGAGGTTTTGGGCAAATTAATCTGGCAGGATCGTTCCTTAACTTATTGACTAACTTCTGTGTGGAAAGCACATTAATCCAATTAGTCATACATGAGTGGCCAAATTTTAAAGGCAAAAAGAAGTCACCACTCAAAAGTCACAAGGGTAATTGTTCATGCCGTTTTAACAATACATTTGGGCATTTCTTGTGCGATTTTCAGAGTGTTTTCACTCAACCTTGACGCGAAAATGACTTCTTATGTTTACATA
>OZ022595.1:7915953-7948453 GCA_963669155.1 Arbacia lixula | reverse complement strand
TCTCTCTTTCTCTCTCTATGTCTGTCAATCAGTGTGTATGTGCGTGAGTGTGTGTGTGTGTGTGTGTGTGTCTGTCTGTATATTTGCTCTCTCTCTCTCTCTCTCTCTCTCTCTCTCTCTCTCTGTATTTATGTTTCTCTTACTCACTCTACCTACCCCCCCCCCCTCTCTCTCTCTCTCTATCTCCCCTCCTACCTTTACCACACGTTGCTGATAAACACGTCCAACTATTTAAATCACGATTCATCATGATTTTGTAGTACTGTAGTTCAATATTTTTCATCTTTTTTGACCTGGATTTGAGTGAGGTCGAAACACTATTATTTTTCTCTGCCATCCTTGGATTAAGTTAACTTAATACTTTCAAAAGGCCTCGCTTTGTTGACTAAGTGTTTCTATAGTGCTCTCTTCTCCAAGGCCTTCACTGATTGAAGTGGGGTTTGATACCCCGAGTATCAATCGTTGACCTTCGCGTATAGGCCCATTCTGCCAGGTGCTGGGTTATCTCTTACGGATTGCTGTTGACCGTCACGTAGGTCAGCTGTCCTAGATAATATACGTGCTCCCAAACGGATAGGTTACCACTGACCAATCGCAGCAGTTTTGGCAGTCGCGGCGACAGTTCAAAAAGTAAAAATCTCATTAGATATTCAATGGAATTTTACAAGAATAATGATTACTGAGATGTAACGGAACTAGCTTTTCATCCTTTGACTTTGTGACGTGTTGATTTACGTTTGATTTGAGTTTGTAAACTTTGTTAACTTTGTAAACATAATTTTGCAAATGTTGTCGTATAATAACACCAAATAGCTCTCCCCTCTCGGCGTATCCCTCCATACGCCTCCTCCTTAATCCCCCCACCCTCTCTCTCTCTCTCTCTCTCTCTCACACACATACACACACATACACACACACCCACGCACTCTCTCTCTCACACACACACACATACACATGACACACACTCGCACTCTCCCCTCCCTCTCTCCCTCTCTCTCTCTCTCTCTCTCCCTCACAAACACACACACGCACCCTCTCTCTCACACACACATACACACACACACACACACACTCTCTCTCTCTCTCTCTCTCTCTCTCTCTCTCTCAAGCACACACACACACACACGCACTCTCTCTCACACATAACACACACCCACTGGCACTCTCTCTCTCACGTACACACGCGCATACGCACACACACTTTTTTTATTTGATTTCATTCACATAATGAAATAAACAATTTAGAATTACAAATACACAAAGGTAATACTGTATTTCTATTGATAAATACAATAAAGCATGATATACCACTTGTATATAAACACAATATATATGTGCCATATTCTACCTGAATATGCAACTTATAAATTATATTCCTCTTAACTAAAATAATAATCATAATAATACTAATAAATGTATATCATAGTAATGAAAATGATAATCAAAAATAAAATAATTCCATAATAAAGAATGAAGTCTCTTCTGATAACCCCCACCGAACATATAAATTCACCGGCCACCCACACACAAAATATGTAAGTCCACCCCCTCCCCCCCCCCCCCCACACACACACCAAACACATATACACACTCACATACCTACTCACACACAAAAACACACTGACGCGCACACACACACACACACACAGACAAACACACGCACACGCACACACACAAGCACTCCCCCCTCCCTCTCTCTCTCTCCCTCTCTCTCTCTCTCTCTCTCACACACACACACACACACACTCTCCCTCTCTCTCTCACACACACACAAACACACACACGCATCATCTCTCTCACACACACACATACACATTCTCACTCTCTCTCTCTCACAAACACACACACACACATACACACAACACACGCACTCTCTCTCTCACACATAACACACACCTACTGGCACTCTCTCTCTCACGTACACACGCGCATACGCACACACACTTTTTTTTATTTGATTTCATTCACATAATGAAAAACAATTTAACTTTATAACATAGAATTACAAATACACAAAGGTAATACTGTATTTCTATTGATTCGATAAACACAATAAAGCATGATATACCACTTGTATATAAACACAATATATATGTGCCATATTCTACCTGAATATGCAACTTATAAATTATATTCCTCTTAACTAAAATGATAATCATAATAATACTAATAAATATATATAAAAGTAATGAAAATGATAATCAAAAATAAAATAATTCCATAATAAAGAATGAAGTCTCTTCTGATAACCCCCACCGAACATATAAATTCACCGGCCACCCACACACAAAATATGTAAGTCCACCCCCTCCTCCCCCCGCCCACACACACACACCAAACACATATACACAATCACGTACTTACTCACACACAAACACACACACGCGCACACACACACACACACACACACACAGACAAACACACGCACACGCATACACACAAGCACTCCCCCCTCCCCCCTCCCTCTCTCTCTCTCCCCCTCTCTCTCTCTCCCCCTCTCTCTCTCTCTCACACACACACACACTCTCCCTCTCTCTCTCTCACACACACACAAGCACACACACGCATCCTCTCTCTCACACACACACATACACACTCTCACTCTCTCTCTCTCTCACAAACACACACACACACATACACACAACACACGCACTCTCTCTCTCACACATAACACACACCTACTGGCACTCTCTCTCTCACATACACACGCGCACACGCTCACACACTTTTTATTTGATTTCATTCACATAATGAAATAAACAATTTAATAATCATAATAATACTAATAGATATATATGATAGTAATGAAAATAATAATAAAAAATAAAATAATTCCATAATAAGAAGTGAAATCTCTTCTGATAACCCCCACCGAACATATAAATCCACCGGCCACCCACACACAAAATATGTAAGTCCACCTCCTCCTCCCCCCCCCCCCCCCCCCACACACACACACCAAACACATATACACACTCACATACTTACCCACACACAAACACACACACGCGCGCGCACACACACACAGACAAACACACGCACACAAACACACACAAAACCATAGAGTTAAATACGTACTTATAACTCTATGCACAAAACACACACACAAGCACCCCCCCTCTCTCTCTCTCTCCCTCCCCCTCTCTCTCTCTCTCTCTCTCTCTTTTCACACACACACATACACACACTCTCTCTCTCACACACACACACACACACACGCCCTCTCTCTCTCACACATACAAACACACACACACACACACACTCACTCACGCACCTCTCTCTCCCGGGCCCACGCACACACACGCACACGCGCACACACGCACTCTTTCCTAGCCCTCTATCGACAGCAGGATTGTTGCCCCTCTGATGTGTTGCTCATCGAAACGAGTGATTGCGGGGGGTCCATTTGACGTATATCAACATATCACTTAATATCTTAACAACATTGGTCATACATCAACGAAAGATAAAACATCTTAAACGTAAGCTATACCATATGATACGTAATAATGTCCAAGAGAAGATTTGGTTTTGAATAAAAACTAAAATATTTAAAATGAATATAGAGGAATAAAGAAGGAAAACTACACAGGGAGCAAAGATGGTGCACATCATATATTTGTGATACGCTGTGACCAAGACTGGGATCACTGATCTCTCAGTGACTGGGATTGTATCACGGAAATGATTTCCGTGGATTGTAACCAACCAACTGAAACTAAAACGTCGTCTTTCTTTCTAGTTCTGTGATTGTAACACCCCTCTTTATCACTGTGCGGACGATGAGGGCGATATACCCCTATACCAAAGAGCTTGCATGAGCTCTCTGCTCCAAATCGTTGTTACGTGATATCAAGTCCTTATCACTCCCCCGCCCAAATAATGTTTCCACGTTAATGACCACTTTCCAGAAGCCGAATCACCCTCAAGGTTATAGCTGACCCTCGAGTTTATGGGGCTAATCTGAATAACATTTACTGTAATTTAGGATGACGTAGGTAAGGTCCAGTTTCTGCGAGATCATCATGCATCCCAGAAACAGACCTTCTGTATGAATTTCACTATAATTGTTTACTTCAAACTTGAGATAGAAAGAGTATATATTTAGAGAGCTCAGAGAGTTTGAAGCAGTTATTTCCAGAACTGTTTCCCGAGCTATATCAGCAGTCATTTCAGCAGAGTTATATTCCCCGAGTTATTTTAGGAGATTCATCAGGAGTTCATACCACAGAGTTATTCATCGGAGTTATACACCGTAATGTACCTCGAGTCCACGAGTCCTCCTTCAAGTTCAACTCAGAATTAAGCAAACTAAAGATATTATTATAGTCGATCACCACACACCAACACCACGTACCATACACAACAGTATGCAAAGTACTGTGCACGTGTATTGTGTATTATTTGTGACATAAGTCACACATGACGCACTAAGACTTAAATACTGATACTAATTCGCATAAAAAAAAAGTCATGCACAGTAAACACTTATGATTTTACACCCTATACAAGTTCAATATGTTTGCGACACACACCCAATAAAACAATTGAATTGAGTGATGCTGTTGATGACGTTACGTATGCAGTTTAAAAAAAGTTCCTTCAATTCCAGCTTTTTAAAGGGACATTTCACCATAAAATAATTTTGGTTTAAAGAGGAGACACATATAAAGGAAAAATTTAGTGAAGGTTTGACGAAAACATGTTGTTTACTACTTTTTCTTTCATGAAGGAATGCATTCTTTTCATAACGATATGTGTGTGCAAACATGCAAACAAAAATGTTCACAACATAATTATGGAAGAGCACCTCGCACGTGACGTCACAAAATAAAATAACTTTCTTTTCCCTTTACCAATTTTCGTCAAACCTTCACTGTTATGTTTCTTTTATGTGTCTTCTTTTATTAATTGAATCCAAAATAATTTCACGATAAACTATACCATTATATTCCTTCAAAAATGTATTTGTATATTATCATGTCAGAGGGCGTAAATAGTAAACATGTCAGGTGTCCCCCGTGGGCCAAGGATTGACCCCTGGGGGATACATCTTGTCATGTTCCTTACATCCGACGCTACAGTGTTCCTTGGAAAGAGTCCATGCATGCATGTGCTGTCCAAGACACCGCAACATTACTGCCTTTGGGGTTTATGAATGGTGCTTTTTATTTTGCGGCTCGCTGCAGGGAACACTTGCTTACCGACGTGCATTGTGGTATATGAATGGGGCTCATGTGTCCGAAATGCCTGGGTATTGCCTGCGTCTCCTTGTACGCAAACTCAATGGCGACACAACAACCCCCTATGTTAAATGCCTATACGAACGTCGGTCTTAACAGCCCCCCCCCCCCCCCCTAAAAAAAACAATTCTTTACAGCCACCGTAGCTATTGCGACATTACGTACTTTCAAAATTAAGCGCAACATTTAATACGTCGCTATTTATTTTACGAATACAAACCATACATGAACGTAGCAAATACATCCTTGTACAGTACACTCAATTGAAGACGACTGGAGCCGAGAAGTCTAAGTTTCCACAAATTACGGTATGTTTATTTCATACAATTTTTGCTTGAGTTGGGTGGTTGAGTTTAGAATATCGTTCATAACTACTGTGGTGTGTAGAATATGGATGTATCGAATCGCACGAAATGTATAGGAGAGTTTTATTATGACTATGACTCGTTCGCTTTTGCGAATTCGTGAACGCGTCGTGAAGCTCTTTTCTTGTGTTGTGAATGTGGGACTGTGAAGGAAGTTCCATTCATTCGTGTACATTGTAAATTTGGCATAGATCTGCTATTGTGCTAATAGTGGTTGGATAAAGAGGATGAGCAATGTTTGTAGAATACAACTTAACTTGCTAATTATGTTAAAACTGAAAAGATGAACGTTCAATGACATACAGTGTTTTACGCTAAGACAGGAATAACCATCCCATTCTGGGCATTCTTTAATTTAGAGTGACCATATTTTGTGCACATTTTGGTGTTCTTGACGATTCCAAGACACCTAGACTCTAGATTATTACACATAACGTCCAATACCTCAAAAGAATGAGAATATTTTATGTAATCACATTTCATGGCCTGGAATTCAAATTTAAGATTAAAATCAATGTAATTTTGAGAAATTTGCAACGTCTACAGACGTACTGCGTCGTCCGTGCAACATTAATTTCTGTCGTTTTGCTCAAGCTGCAAGATGGAACTTTTTTGCAAATGTCATGTGATGCGCTGTTGACCAATAGGATTACAAGATTCTTATAAGGTGTTGTAACATTGATGTTGTCCATTTCCCGACATCAGACTTGTAAAGTAGCCTCTGCAAGTAACCAGGGGGTGCTTCACCAAGCTTTACACATGACTGGTGACCTGTTCTTGTGCTAAATGAGATTCTCAATAATTTTGATTCCCATCAGCTAAAGTTGAAATCTGATCTGAGATACATTTGTGATGTGCAACAAGCATCTGAATCCAGAGTTGACAATTTGTCAATTTTGATTAATATTAATGCTTAATATATTAAAATTGACTAATATATGGCATTCTTGATTAATATTGTTGGAAATCAACTCCCACCATTTTTATGAGTAGGAACATATTGAGATATCTCATTAAGCACAAGAACGGGTCACCAGTCATGCATAAAGCTTACAAACAGCTTGGAGAAACACCCCACTGGTATATTTTATTGTTTTCTCAGCTGTGACTTTTGCATTTTAGATCCGAAGATGCTCATGCTGTCTAAGAAGCTGTCCGCGCAACACAAGACCATGTTCATCGTGATAAGAAGGTTAATGGTGTTCGTCCATGACATCATACTTGTAAAGGCCCGGTCACACCGCCAGAACTTTGCTGGAGCGTTCCTGGAGTGGTGGGAAAAAAGAAATTGTCACCGCTCGTTACTGTTCACCACTGTTTGACAGAAGTTGGCCCCCGTTAAGGCAACGCCGTATACGCTCGACCACCATTGGTGGTCCCTCCTACCACTCCGAAAGTGTCGAAATTCGGCCCCCTTTCCCTACCGCTCAAGGAACTCTCCAACAAAGTTCGGGCGGTGTGACCGGGCCTAAATGTAGCCCCCACCCCCTGCAATTATGATTTTTTTTCCTTCACTGTGATATATGCATTTTTAGATCCCAAGATGATCACGCTGTCGAAGAAGCTAAAGGAAGACGCGGCTCGGAGGGCCGCAGGAGGTAGCCCTAAGACGCCAGACTACAGCAACAGTCCACCCAAGCGGGTCTCCATCAGAGACAGACTCCTTATCAAAGAAGTGCCTGAGATGGAAGCTCATTTACCTAGTAAGTATCAGTAACAAGGGATTTATACTTTCCAGGGCCCCGTAATATAAAGGTTTACGATAAATCGCAAAATGGCAATGGCCAATCAACATCATTGTTGCATGGGCTTTTTGTTCAAAAGACTGACCAGTAACCAAGCAGAATTTGTCTTTCAATTTTGCAGTTGATCGCAAATTTTTATGTTATGGGGCCCTGGTCACTCGTAATATTGAGTGTGTGCACGCATACTGAAATGCCATTGAAACCTGTGTTGTAGCTGAGAGTTGCAGTGCATGACCAGAAAGGTTTTTTTTTTTTCAATTTTCAGGCCACAAAATTGCTCTAAAATCACACCGTTACCTTGCTAAACTGGACCCTCTTCTAACCCTAACCCTATTGTAGTCCGGATCCTGACCTTAACCTAATGTGATCAAGTTCAAGCTGGTCATTAATCAAAGAAACTACAAAATGAGAAAAATTGCTGCCTGATGAAGAATAACATAAAAAAAAAAATTGATTGCCACATTTTCTGCAACAAAAATATCAAGAGTATAATATTTTGTGCAATTATTCACAACTGTAATTTAACTTGACATATATTTTTTGTATATCATTACTAGTGAAATGTCTGTGTCAAGGGCAGTCGATATTTGTTCATTTCATGCAATATTGGCTGAAGAAGTACTCTTTATTCTGTCATAGGTGCATCATAGACTACGGGAATGGCGCATGATCAATGTCCACATTTCATGATTCAGGTTATATTACGACAAATCATTCCGCTGCCTGTTACTATAAATATCAAAGCATCTTTGAATTGTGCATCAATGTCAACTTGCGCCATTGTTTCTCTCTCACACTCTGTGTCTATCTCTCTGTTTATTTTTTGCTCCATCTCTTTCTCTCTTTCTCTCTTTCTCTCTCTCCCTCTCTCTCTCTCTCTCTCTCCCTCTCTCTCTCTCTCTCCCTCTCTCTCTCTCTCTCTCTCTCTCTCTCTCTCTCTGTATCTCTTCCCTTCCTCTCTCTGCCACCCCCATATCCTCTTTTCTCTATCATTCTCTGTCTGTCTCTATTCATGTCTCCCCTCTCTCTCTGTATGTTTTTTTCATTGTCTCTGTCTCTTTTTCTCTCTGCCTCTCCTTTCTTCCTCTCTCTGCCCTCTCTCCCCTCCCTCTTTCTGTCTCTTTCTCTCACCCTGTCCCTCTCCCTGTCCCACTCTCCTCCTCCCCAGAAACGTGCAAAGTGCATTTTCCAGACATCCATCAGCTTCACCATTGCTTCCTCACTGTCGCACCAGACGAGGGCTTCTGGAAAGGTGGCAAGTTCAAATTTGAGCTCACAGTGTCAGAGGAATATAACATAGTGGTGAGTAGACCCATGCATGGCATCAGGATTGTAGTGATGATGTGCATAATATGTTGCAAAACCATTGAGATTCATTTAATCAGTTCGATACAATGGTATAAGATCTTACAATTAGTAAATGTTGAGGAGCAGACCTGGGCCCTGTTGCTTAAAGCTTTCCATTGATGGTAACTTTCCTACCTATGGCGACTTCTATGGAAATCTCAACTTTGATTGGCTGCCAAGCGGTATTACCATGGTAGTTACCATTTATGGCATTAATGGTTAGTTTTATGCAACTGGGCCAGGGCCCTGGTGATTGGCAAAAGTTTGAAGAAAATCAGACAAATTATTAGGAGGTTGTATTTTTTGAGGATGATGATTACCAGCGCTGATTTTTGATCATGTGACTATGGTCCATGATCCACAATACTAGATAGAGTGCACAGAATTTTCGTGATAAATGTCATTGTGTGTAAACAAGACCATACCCAGAGCATCATTAGATATACAATAAACTTCACAACTATTACACCATATTTTTTTCAGTAAAAGTGATAGTTTCATTGAGGGAGACATTGCAATTTCAAGTGGCTAGAAATTTACAAAAATGCATTTTGATATGAAATAGCTTGAGGTCTTTATTTTTGTTTAGTTATCAGATTTCATTAAACTTGATTATAAGGTTTGAGCCAGGTCTCGGCTGTTAAAACTAGCTGTGCAGAGCTTTCAGCGTAGAGTACTGAAGTGTGATGTCATATGAGCATGATGTCAAGACAACTGGTTCTAAACTATGTGGGTAGAGCAAACATCGGGGATCATAGCGGGGACTCTCATTGGGAGTTCCTGATACTAGCCCGCTAGACAGTGTTGGACCAGTGAAAGTTTCTCTTGAGTCATGTTTTTCGGAACCAGAAGCCGGCGAAACAATGGATATGACAACACCACGTTGGTGCTTTATAGGTTTGCTATAAACCATTGATATGAAGCATCTTCTGTTTTTGTCCTTTTTTAGCCTCCAACGGTAAGATGCAAGACGAGAATATGGCACCCAAACATCACGGAAGAAGGCCAGATATGTCTCAGGTAACGATGCTTGCCAGGGAGCTTGCCAGGGAGCTCTCTTCTGCTCCTTTTTCTCTTTAAGCTCCCTTTCCACAATGCCACTCTTGCTACAATTTAGACAAATAAATTACAGGACTCAAAGGATTGTGATCAATTGCAAATTGTTTTTTTCTGGTGCTAAATACCCTCAGCCCCCCCCCCCCCCCACCCCCATCAGTGTGATTTTTCAGTGATGTGTTGTTTTCTGGAATAATTGGTTCGGAACATTTCATACCTCGCATCAACATCTCATGTTCTTTTGATAATTTTGAAAATAAATCTGAAAAGATACTTATTGTGAAATACTCTTAATTGATTATATTAGGTAAGGCTTTTTTTCCCTTTTTTTCTCCCTTCTCAAGTGTTCATCGTTTGTATCATGTTGTTGTTCAGAATTGTATTTGTCTGGATTTTAGATATCATGTTTTGGGGTCAACTCATCATGGGGCTGCATCCTTCTGGGCTGCTACCCACTCACTAAGTTTATTAATATGTTTATTTATTGTTATTGTTGTAGTTTTATCCTTTTTTATGATCTGGGGGGCATTTCATCAAAGGACTTGTCAGACGTTTTATCCGACAAACTGTTATAAGCTACTGAAATGCTTGCATCTTATTGGCCGAGAGCAAACTTGTCGGATATTTTATCCGACAAGTCCTTTGATGAAATGCCCCCCTGGTGATTAAAATGAATAAATCTTGAACATGAACTTGTGTTCTCCCATGGTGCAGTCTTTTACGAGAGCACTCGATGGACGGTACAGGGTGGGCTCCGACAAGAACCCTGAAAGACGTCGCCTGGGGCCTCAACTCTCTCTTCACAGTGAGCTCATTATAAATGCTTCTTAGCTATTCAATATCAAAGAAAATTACGTGGTTACTTCACCATTTTGAAATTCTGATTGAAAACGCTCATCCAAAACGCCCTTTACGGGGGTATTGTTACTGTTAAGATGACGTCATTTATACATCACTTCTGCATTTATGCTTCCCTGTTAAACGTGATTAGCCAGAATCGGCGATCATAAACGCACTTCTTTTTGCGTTTTGAAACAACATTTTGAAACAGCATTTATATCAAAATGAGCATGAACAGAACCACGTTTTGAACTAAATGCGTATCAAAATGCTGAGTTTGGCCCCCAATTGTTGAGCATATGTATTCAACATACCCAGAAGCACTGAAACCTTAAAATTCCTGTTGCATTTGTTTCCTGCAACATGCATATAAAGTGAGATGATGGATATCATCCATGCAAAAAAGGAGCTTTTGCTGATCAAGCTCAAGGAATTGCTCGAATCCACACATTTGGTTTGTGCTAAAATCTGTTTTGCTTTCTGTTCAAATCAATTTTATTTCCACTTAAAAAAAATGTACTGTTACACAAAACTGCATGATAATAAATCTCAAAAAGTTCCATGGGAACCAATTGAAAAAGGCTTGCGGGAATGGTCAGATGTCACAATTAGACACAAATGATATAGTTGACTTACAAATACTGCTTCAGCTAGTAATAGTATGGTTAATATTTTGTTCTTGTGGAAACAAATATTATTTTGCCTTAAACACACATGTGTGATTTCTTTGTTTCTGTGGCGCAGGATCTTCTCAACTTTGACGATCCACTGAACATTGAAGCAGCTGAACACTATCTCCGAGACAAGAGGGATTTCGAAATGAAAGTACGCCATTTTGTTACCAACTTTGCAAGATGACATCGACTCCACATACACTTTTCTGGAGATTTCTCTGATGTAAACTGTATATTTAGAAGCTATGTGAATGTTCAGGGGAGCTAGTGAGATATCTAGATATTTATTGATGTAGATGAGCCGACTGATTGGGTTCTGGAATGTGTCCAGAATTCATGATGTGTGTTTGAAAATAAATCATTGCATGCTCTGTGGGGGTGGCTGTGTGTGCAGTCACACTATCACCAATTTTCCACTGTGGAAAAGCACAGAGATAAAGTGCTCTGCTCATATTATTAATTGATTTGTAGCCCATCTCACTAATATTGAAAAATCACACTCCCACAACATTTGCAACCAAAAAATCCATGCAATGAAAGACAGAGTAGCCCATTTGCAAAAATCATGAAAATCAGCAAAAATGAGCAGTATACCCTAACAGTAAATCTCACAGTCAAAGCTTCTTCAACATCCTCAGGAAAAGAGAAAAACTATCCCTGTTTACCTTTGAAATGTCCAGTATCGTAACGACCGTGTCTACATTCGTGTACCATATTACACCACTCTGCTTTCATCAGTGCATCAATGTGTAGTGCGAAAAGCCATACTCTGCACTCTTGCGCAGTGTGGTCTTTGGTCTTTGGCTACAGGAACTGCTACATTTTTAATGACCCGTCCAAAACCTCGTCACAGTCTAGTAATCAATATGATTACGCTCAAAGTCAATTTCCAGTTCTATTATTGGGAGGAAAGTTCTTCTGAAGTTTCTTTCATTTTCCGGGGTCCTTACCAAATTTCATTTTTTGACCTGCATAAGTGCTACCCTATCTAAGAGTCCTGATATACAATCCTAGTTTGACAGAGAGCTTGTCATGGAGAAATGGTACTGTGCTCTTTCTTTGGGCTAGGCTTTCAGGGAAGTGAAATGAGAATCAAGTTTTGCTACTTTACCTGCACACCCATTATTAGGAAGCAATAGTATATTGATGCAGGAGCAAAGAGAAGCAGCAATCCAGGGGTGATATTCTAAAACAGGAACTTACATGTATCTTTTTTTTACCTTATTTTTGACTTAAGTTCAATACAATCCTAAAGTGTGATTGGCTGATTGGGGAAGTTGTTGACGTCAGTTTCTTTCAGAATTCTACCCCAGGGGCTGTTTCCCCAAGCTGTTCGTAGGCTACAAACGACTTTACGCGTGACTGGTGACCCATTTTTGTGCTTAATCAGATTCTCAATGATTTTGATTCCTGTCAGCTAAAGTTGAAATCTGATCTTTGTAAACGTAAATTCTTGTTGCTAACAAGCAGCTGTAAACGTAAGTTCTTGTTGCTAACAAGCAGCTGAATACAAAGTGTATGAGTTGTCAAATTTGATAAGGATTGCCGAAAATCAACTCACACTATGTTAACATAAAAACAAATTTGGTTATCTCATTTAGCAAAATTAACAGGACACCAGCTGTGGGTAAAGTCAGCGTAACTTACAAATAGCTTGCTGAAACACCCCCCCCCCCCCGTACTCTCATTAGAAAAGAGAGCATTATCATTCAATTCATGTGATATATATATATATATATAGATAGGTTACATGACAGCACGACGCCTGTCCGGTATTGATTAGTTTCTGGGGGGTGTTTCACCAAGCTGTTCGTAAGTTACGAACGACTTTACGAACGACTGGTGGTCCCCTCTTGTGCTAAATGCGATACCACACTTTGTTCATTGAGAATCGGATTTAACACAAGAAGGGATCACCAGTCCTTTGTAAAGTCGTTAGTAACTTATGAACAGCTGGGTGAAACACTCCCCTGCGCAGATGAGTCATTGTGATGCAGAGATTCCAGCTTTTGTACTGCAACAGGAACCACAAGCTGTTGTACTCACAGAAGAGAAGATATGACCCTCATGGCAGAAGGATTTGTCCTTGGTAAAGTGACTAACCTTTGTTGCCCAAGGCTTTACTTTGGCCCTTCGCAAGTCCTGCATGGTTTGACATCACACACACTCAGACAGATAAAACCTGTATAACGACTTTCTTTAGACCCATTCATATCCCATAATCATGATAATACCGCTATATTACCAATACATGTCACTCAGAAAATTTGCACGCACCGCTAAAAAATACTGTTCATATAAATTAAAAAAGAAAACATATTATTGCAGTATTTTGGACACAGTGGACCCTCTCCATGGTCCTAGCTAGTGTAAACATGCAATGGTGACATATTCCGCTAAGCCATATCAGTATTGCAGTTATGGAATCACATGGTAGAGCGCAATCCACAAGCCACAACATTTTTGGCCTTTTTGCGGGCACAGTTTATAAGATTATTTTTACTAGGTATTGCTTCCCAAAACCAGAGCCAGAAAAAAGGAGGAAGGAAATACTGCATTATTTGAATGACCTCCATTCATATACTCAGATATCGGTAATGCTTCTGCCAATTGCCGCAAATGTGGCGCTCATCTTGCGATTAGGTGCCATATATAGACAGGGTTTTTGATTATCTAGAAGCGTAGAGAAACACTTAAGAGGCAATATTGCTCTGCTGTTGCTTTTTGTACACCACTTCTGATTCTACTCCTTAAAGGGGTTAAAGGGGTTAGTAGTTGTCATGATCATGGGCAGTAATCACTGTTCTGCCATTTCATCTAAGTTAATTAATTTTCTTATTTTGAGAGGAATCCTACCTGGTATTATTATAAAAAGTAAACAAAATGATTTGATTTCTTTTGTCATGGTGGGGAAATTCCTAGACTCACTAGCAGCAGCCACAAACCGCAAAGGTTGTATCTTTCTTGCAGCCTAAACTAAGAAATTGTGTAAATACACCACAGTACATGTATATACAGGAAGAAGGTATTTAACGATTTTAACCTCCTGTGCTATGAAAAATACAGTTCTATAGGACTCGTGTGCATTAATTTTGACAAAATCCATAGTTAAAGAATTTCCGTCAGAATAAAGTGACTTGACATTTGCTTTTGATAAGTTTGCCCTTGACATTGCATACAGATTTTTTATGTTGGTCAGGTCATCTCAAAATATATATTCTAGTACAGTGTACCTGCACTGACAAAATAACTGGGAACATTACAATACAAACAATACAAGGGAGAGATGATTGTAGCTATTCTTGCCAGCTTAGTGATAAAATATGATTATGTAGAAAAATGGAAGACCCACTCCAACTTCACTGTGGAGATCATTAGAACTAAACTACAAAGTAATATGTTTTTCATGCTGTATTTGATTTCTGATATTCGAGGAAGGCAGTGAATGGGTTGGGTGCAGGGTGCAAAAGACCAGCTAGGGATGCCCCTTGTTGCAGCAGGCAGATAAGCACAGGATAGCGGTCAGCAGGAGGTAGAGATGTGTTATGGAAGGATATGAAACAACTTTATTTCTTTGAACCCATGCGTGGCACCGCCGAAAAATTATGTGGTCTCAGCATGTGCTTTTCAGGTGTTTAAACAATAACAAGCAACGGTTTCTCAGAGATAACAAAAGACACGTAGAGTCTTATTTCGCTTGTCCAGTTTTGGATTGCATCAATACTTTTGTGAGGAAAAGAGATATCAGCGAACAAAAATAAATTTTTTTTTCTTGTACAGTATCTCCTCAGCTGCACGCAAATGCATGCAAACTCTGTTAATGGAAATAAACAGCTTAAGATATGATTTTGATAATGATTGAATCCCACATTTGCGGAAATCTGCGGAAAGTGCAGAAACTTGTTAATTGTGTTAGTAAGAATATTATCTTATGTATCCGTTTGTGCATCATTCAACAATTATTTAGAAGAAAAACGAGTACAGGATCTTGAGTGGTGTTGTACTTAACTTTCTTGAAAATTGCAAAATAATGTGATAAGAAACACAGCTTCGAGAGACAAAATAGGGAATTAAAGATATTGCTTTCCAAGTTAACTACAGCTAAATGTCGGTGGCGCGCATGGGACATCAAAGCATTGTGGAATGCTTTTGACATTCATTAGCACGCTTATAGTATCCATACAGATGTTTGAATATATTATGCTTGAGTTGTCCCTTCTTCCTAACACATCCCTGGATGTGTGTTGGCAGACCGTAACTGTAGTAACATCCTGATACGGCTCTATGCCATCATCAGATTTGATTTGTACATCACTGTGATGTTCCCTGAAACTTAAGCCATGGTGCACTTGTTGTTCCTGCAATATTACAGAATTGACTTTACCTGCATAACAGATACACTATATCTCAAAGGAAGTGGCATAGGGAAAGGGAAGGACCTGCAGTTTTGAACCACGGTATATTTTGTCCAGTTCAGCATGAAACACGATGGATGCTTTAGCCTAAAAAGCATCGTGTTTCACGCTGAACTGGACAAAATATACCTCGGTTTAAAACTGCGGCTCCTTGCCTTTCTTCCCTTTCCCTTTCCCTATGCCAATTCCTTTGAGCTGTTGTGTACACTGTCTCTTATCTAATGTGTGCTTCATCATGAAAAATACATGAGAAAGAGCATAAGAATTAAAGGGATAATTCACCCTGAAATTAAGTTTGTTTCAATAAAAGCAGACACATGAAAGAAACATAGAAGTGGAGGCGTGCTGAGAATCCGTTACAGGATAAGAAAGTTATGATCTGTTGAAAGTTTTGCTTTTGTGACGTCACATGCGAGGTGCTCTCCCACAATATTTTTCGAAAATATGCATTTTCTAAAAAATTCCTTTTACCTGTGCATTTGATATATCATCATAAATACATTTTTACACACATACCTGTATAAAAAAAAAAATCATTCCTTTGTCAAAAACAGAGAAAGAGCAATTTATGTACATGTAATTATATTGTACACAACATACATGTACGTATATGTGAGAGCACCTCGCACATGATGTCACAAAATCAAAACTTTCTTATCCTTTGACAGATTTTCATCAAACTTTCACTGATATTTTCCGTTCATGTGTCTGCTTTTATTGAGACAAAAATAATTTCAGGGTGAACTATCCCTTTACAATGTAAGTTGTTATCCTCTTAACCTTACTCAAAATTACTCATGGAGGGGGGGGGGGAGGTATAATAAAAAAGTGTTCGCAGCTTGCACTATTATACCTGTTACCCCTAAGTTCAAATGGTGTACATAGTACATTTTTCAATATTCTGAGAGCATCATGAACACTAAACATATTGGCCTGTATTCTAAACAGAGGTTTACCACAAACCGTGTACTAAACCTCACTAACCTCATTAGGATGCCAAATGAAGCAAAATGAAACATTATCATTGTTTTTGTCCTCTGAATCGCTGTGGTATATGGGGTTTGTCCACATAAAAATGATAGCAAATCCTTGAAATCACCTACTGTTGTAATTCTGTGATGAAAATCAATGACTTTGTAACTGCATCAGATGACTTTTATTACGCGGCCTAAGTTACACCACCATTGTCGATACGGGCCAATATGTAGAAACCGAGTGCAACAACAAACATGAAAGAAAAAAATTATGTTTCTACATGCAACAGCTGTTGTTTACCTCATTCTATTGTACACATTACACTTATTTGACATGTATGTAAGCCAGAGAGCTAATTATTCAATGTTCATTCATTCATCAATTCAAATCACTCATTGGTTCATCAATTCAAATCATTCATTCGTTCATCAATTCATACATCCATCACAAGAGTACCCTTTAAGTTATCAATCTTTTTTTTTTTTTTTTTTTTTTTTACTTTGCTTGCCAAAAGAATGGAGTGATTTCTTTTTCTACTTCTAATTCATTCATTGTGAGGTTAAATATTTAATCAGTGTCTATATACAGACCTATGTGTATGTAGAAAGACCATGCATAACGCATCCTAAGGTTGATTATTGTGAAACTGTACAAGTAAAAGGAAGAAGATGGCAAAAGCTTGAGAAATATGTGCTGTTTTAGAAGACATTTATTTAGCTCTGCGAAATTACATGTAAGTGCAGCCTTAGGCTTTGTGTTGTCTCTGCACATTGTATATTAAGGATTCATTATGATTCAACACCAGTAATACTGATTTTCAACAGTAGACATTTTTGTTATAATATGCACATTTTTTCACAGCTTTTGCCAATCTGTTTTCTTGGTTTTTCTGTTTGTATTTTCAACTTTGTGTGAAGGTTTATGCTCTCCTTTAATGGTTGCATAATTTGGGGTGGTTTAGCATAAATGATGATTTAGTAAGCAATTCAAGTTCCAATTCTGCACAGGTTGTGCCTATTGGAATATGGATTATGTTCCTGTCTAGGTGGAAATAGACCAGTCTGTATGTATACAATCATCAGAAAGATTATTGAATGTAAAACTACCGATACGAGAATGGAAACACAGATTTACTTCCAAAAGTCATGTTGGATGATGGATGTAAAGACATGTAATAGCATGAGCAGAACAAGAGTATGAGCGATTTTTACGCGATGTTTTAAAAAATCACACTCTGGGGAGTGATTTTTCTGGCGCGATGTTTTAGTTGTTTGGGTGAAAGTTGCCTAGCAACTTACACCCAAATATCGCGATCTTAGAAAAATCATGATTTTTGCTGGCCAGTGTAAATGGGCCTATTGTTGACCATCTAATGAATTTCTAAGTTATTCTGAGATTTATAGCAGGTCTGCTGATGAAGCAAGATCATTTATATCAGCATATATTTGCTTGTGTGCATATTACAATCACGAACTGACCAGGGAATAGAATACAAAATCATTTGCGGGCATTTCTTTTCAATAAACCTCTATCGTTATGTATGCTGATTTTATGCATGCCTTTTACCCGATACATACACTAATGGTAACCCCAAAGCTTGTCGGAGGTTTGTCCGAGTAGCAACAGCTAATAGATTCAGCGTGTGTACCACCCTTTGAAATTGAATCATGAAATACAGGTGAATATGAAAACATGTTACTATGCAGTTAGGGGAAAGCTGTGAATACATTATGAAAATGGTCTATTCTGATTGTCTCAAAAAGAGCACCCTTAATCATATTTTATAGTATGAGGAGAAATAATATTACACAGGGGCTCTTTTGTAAATTGCAGGGGCTAGATTGCCTGGAGCCCCCATGGAATGTTTTCCCTCAAACTGGCTTATAGTAAGCCACATGTCTGTATACCTGCCTAGTTAACAATTTGCATACTCTGTCTTGTTGGATCAAAACCCAGACAACGCTTACTGTGTAAAGAGCAGAGGTTGCCGTTGTCATGGTTACTAGGAACCACCCCCAGTCCATGTTTGTCTATCATGTGTGGTACAGTACTATAGTAGCACACAGCGTAGCCTCTTTATCACTGTATTGCCGACTTGATAAGTATGTTGGCATTTATATAAAATTTGATTGAATTATGTAAATTATCACATTGGCTGTCCTATTTTGGTATTTACGAGGCGATGTTAATTAACTTAATCACCAACATGCAACGCCTTATGTTGTTGCACATACAATAACAAAGCAAATATAACTGAAATTATGCTATTGAATTATGTAGCATACTTGTCAGTTGGTTTAGATATACATTTGAATTATGATTTGATATCTTCTTTTTTTTTTAATAAAGAGTATTAACTTGTAATATCATCTCAACACTATTAATGGTATTTGGGGTATTGATTTTCTTTGTCTGTGTACAGTCTAAGAACTTTAATGGGATGAATTGTTTGATACATGAACGAATGACTGAATGGCTAAAATTGAATGACTGAGTGAAAGAAGATTGGGTGGATATCCAATGATTTTAAAACAAAGAATTGGATATTGACTAAACATGTGATAGTGAATGACTAAATGTGTAATAATGATTTACTAAATTTGTAATAGTGAATGACGAAACGTGTAACAGTGAATGACTGAATGTGTAATAGTGAATGACTAAATTGCCCTACTCTGACAAAAGGAAGCAACTAACAAAAGAGACTTTTAAATGGGCAAAGTGTGTCTTTGCCTTGCATTGGCATCAGTGCAAATCCACATCATATCAGATTGAATATCTCACAGCAAAATAAATATTCTTGTCCAGATTTTAGCCATATGTAGGGAATGCTGGGTACAATCTTAAAATACCAATAACCCAGATTTGAGTGATTTGGCACTTGCTTCCTTTTGTCAGAGTAGGGCAGTAAATGTGTAATAGTGAATGACTAAACATGTAATAGCGAATGACTAAATGTGTAATAGTGAATGACTAAATGTGTAAGAGTGAATGACTAAATGTGTAATAGTGAATGACTAAATGTGTAATGATCAATGTCTAAATGTATAAGGGTGAATGACATAACGTGTAATAATGAATAACTAAACCTGTAATAGTGAATGACTAAATGTGTTCAAGTTGATGACTGAGTGAATGAAGATTTGTTGGGATATCCAGTGATTAAAGAAAAGACAGCATAATGACTGAATGTGTAATAGTGAATGACTGAGTGAATGAAGACAGGTAGATATTCAATGATCAAACAAAAGATGAAATTACTAAATGGGGAAAGTGAATGGATAAGTGATTGGAAGGATGGAAGATAAATGAACGAATGAATGAATGATTGAACAGGTGGTTGATGGCCAGATGGACAAGTTAATAAGCACACAAACACACAAACACACATACACACAAGCACACACAAATTCATGATCATACTTCCTCACCTTCCACAAAACATGAATCTTGCAGAATACAACTATCACGCAGATACACATGAGCCACAGATAAATGACACCAAAAACACATGCAACGTTTGTAGGCATATAATGTTTATTTGTAAAAGAAATCACTACATTCAGTCCATAATTAATTCATGAGAATGAGACGCTGTGCCATAAGATATATCTAGAGTAATCGTAAACTTGCCATAATATCATGGTACTAACGCATAGAACACCGTGTTTCCATCTGTATCAGTGTCTTACATATTTATAATAGTATCAATATTGATATAATAATACATAGCATACCGTAGTCATATAATGTTAATACAGCTCCTTATCTCTTGTCGCTTAGTCGTGATAGATGCTTCGTACACTAAGTTTGTATTTATCAGTTTGTTTGTATGCACTTCAACGTGTAACTTGAATATGCCATCCTACAAAGCTTCATATTCTCTACAGCTTATGTTATATCATGAATTATATATAGCATACATATGACACAGTAAGGAATGCAACATATACAGAGAGTGACTATGACAGAGAGAGAGAGAAAATGAGGGGGGAAAAATGTCCGTGATATTCTGATTTTCTTTTGTGCTCGACAAAGAAGTAACATGTTTTTCTCACATCAACCAGAAATCTTGATTATCAAAATTGTGTAATATATCCCCAGTATACAAAGAAAATTCAGAAAAAATGAATCCATATGCACCATTATGATACATGTTTCATAAACATTAATATAGCTACACTACATTTTGTGGATAATTCAGATAGGTGAACATAAACATACTTCATATATGATGGCTGTGTCACTGCGCAATTCTAATACAACAGTATCTTAGATATTATATACTTTGACATCTAAATGAAAGTTATATAATTTATCTATGGAAGTATTTAATATGACAACAAATTCCCCTCCCACAAGTTTAAACACATTACACAGACACCGGTTAAGTAAAAAAAATAACACAAAAACATAGGAATACTTTAAGACACTGGCATAACCAAATTCAGGAATAATTATGGCATTATAGAGATAGCTTTATGCTGGCAAATGAAGCAGTCATGACAACACAAACTAAGGCTTTAAAATGAGGATGAACTCGGGATAGAATTGGGGCAAATAGACTAATCAAGCAGAGTAGAGATTCACCTCAGAGGTGAATCCGTGAAAAATTTGGAACAGAAACGGAAACTGTGTGCTTTTCCTGGGGCATTTGACCCCCAAACTATGCGTAAAATCTGGATGTTGTGCATGCATGAAGAATACATGAAAAGTCATGTAATAGTGACTATGATTTTGATTGCACCTCTCGCATGAAAATAAATATCAGACCTAGTGATTGGTGAGGAAAATAACACCTCAGAATATATATTTGTATCCATTGGAACTTATGGTAACTCTCCTGGCAAAATAAATAATCCCAAAATAATAAACATAACTGACAATTAGAAAGTTATTTTCAAGACAAACAAAAATCCAAACATTGCTCTGACAAGATGTCCGTAATTTGTACCATAACTTAAGCAGTATGCATTAATCATGTAACTACGGTTGTCATTAAAATGATGGCAAAATAAGCGATCAGGATTATACGCTCTTACTGCGCTTACCAGAAGAGTGATATATTTGATGTGATTACATACCTACATAGATTATCAGATATAATATGATTAGTAGGTACAAGCAATTTTCAAGATTTATTTTCCCATTAGTGTGCGTCCCTGTTACGTCAATCCATGCTCAATTAATTTTTAAGTTCATTGAATCATTTCAATAACTAGGACAAAGTATTGTTAACAATTTGAATGATGATAAATTAATGACAAAAAATCATCCAAGAACCATTCAAACTATATTGCATTTAATATATATATATTACATATTCTGTACACAAGTCAATTTCTCCATCTGTTTCACTGGAGTTTGTATTAATAAAACAGCCCAAAAAACAAAAAACAATATCTTAAGAAGTACACATATACAGGGATAATATTACATTCATTCATTAATAATATGAAATCAATCAATAAAACCAGACTGCTAATAAACCTAGTTTCCATATATTCCCATTTTAATAGACACCTGTTAAGCAGGAGAAGGAAACTTATTACAAAACTTTGATTCATGGAAAAAGGAAAAAAAAAATGAAATCAAACCAATGATTTGTACCAGCACATTAATTCAATTAAATATATTTCTTCAAATAAACTCTCTTTCAAATGCACAGACAGTTAGAGGAAAGTGATATATTTGTATGCAAGATATGCCACGAGTCTGTTATCAAATCTTCATTTGTTTTATACAAGTGCAAGAAAGCGGCTGCTATTTTCCTTGGTGTGTCTTCAAGTCACAACCAGATGTGATTGGCTAATTTCTGGCCTTTGGAATAGGAAGAATAAGAGAAGCTCAAACAGGTGTATAGATCGGATCAGCGATACAAAGATTCAGCTTGTTAATTGCACCTGAATTCAGCGATGAATTTCAGCAGGATGAGCAACAGATTTTGGAGATTATTGCACCTTCAGCTATTTTGCTTCAATTGATTTTTGTTATCATTTTGGATACGCAATACGAAGGATGAGGGAAAGGTTTTGAGTTGAAGCTAAATTGGCAACAAATATGGAATAAATGGTAGAAAATGTTTTTTTGGGGGGTAGAGCATAAATGAAAGATGGGGGGGGGGGGCAGATACGAGAGCTTGTAGTACAGATTTGTATAAATTAAGAAGTTATGTCCCTACGATATCTCTGCTGAATAAGATCACACACTGAACTCAAATAGATGTAACAAAAGAGGAAAAAAATGATTTGCTTGAAACAATCCGTCGTGGTGTATGCAGTAAAACACATGTGCTCTTGCATTTGGCAATAGTCCGACCTCACGTCCAATTCTCAACCCAATTTTTACTTAATGCAAGACATTAGCTGCTGTACCGTGTGCAAAGGAGCACAAAACTTTTATTGTCACGATTCTACTGTTTTTTTTTAACATGAAATCTCTTTGACATACAAATCGGGTGTAAAAGGCACAAGCTTTTTAATAGCATACTTGACATGAATCATAATGAATATAAATACTACAAAATAACTAATAATCTCATCACAACCCTCCATCTCCAGTTCTTTTTTCTCAATAGCATGATGATAAAAACAAACACCTCGAACATTCATTTTTTTTCTCAAGAAAAAAGAAACAAAAATTGCTCATTTGTCATTCATATATATATAATTTCTGAAGAGCAACAACAACAGCCAGTGTTGAAAGATAAATTGCATCAAATTGTAAAAAGAAATGAAAAAATACAAGCTACATATATTTCTTCTTACTCAGATGCTTGTTTTGGAGAGAGAGATATCATTTCTTTTCCATCATAGCAAATCAAAGTGGCACTTAAAATTGACAATTTAATCCAACAGTTGACTGCGAGTTGGCGCTATCCGTTATACAGTTAAAGAAACTTTCAGGTGATCATCAAAAAAATAGCTTTACTTTGCAAGTAAGGTACAGGTGGACAACAATTACCAACAAACATTTTGGGGGAGCTTCAGAAATTCTGGTCAATTCTGTCTTAACCTTTCTTTAATCCACAAGGCAATTTGAATTTTTTTTTTTATTCATTACTATCACACAAATGGTTCCCTTCTCATCAAACTTGGGATGTTACAAAAAAATAACATGACAACTTTTTATCCCTACACCATGGTAAGAGTATAACTTGATTGTCCCATTGTACAGACTAGATATGTGACATGCGCCACATTAACTGCGCTGATGAAGAATGTCCTAGCTTTCATGTTAAACCAAATATGGAAAGAACAATTTGAAAATCCAAACTTGCTTTCTCCACCTGTACCTCCATAGTCTTTTGGTTGAATTGCCCTAAAATATCACTCAATACGCCCCATGCTACGAGTTTCGAGATTTAAAGTTGCAGGGTATGATAAGTCTTGTTTGCAGCAAAAAATGTAGCGCGGTCAATACCGCCCTCTTGTGTTGAACCTCCCAACCAGTCAGAAACACCATGGCAGGTCTCCTGCCACTTACAATGTACCCCTCTCGGTTATAGTACATAGCTGGAATTTCACAAAAAGAAAATCCACACCGAAAAATGTCTTTACAAATATGAAAGGATTAAAAAAAAAGAAGAAGAAAAAGTCTGGGGAGTCTGCATGTTCGCAGAGTATCAAGTTTGTGTCCGACTACAAATTTACAAGCGCTATGGCGATAGATAGGTTGAGGTGATTGAGTCCCCGACGTAGCCTCAATAGACATGTACATATACATTTACACCCAGGTGTATATAGAATACAATAAATACCTCTTCCTTTACAATATGCACTTCAAATAGCGTGCAGTTTGTAAATACCATAATTCATTTTTTCATATATAATATATTTACAGTAGAAAAAAAAGAGCATAATGACTTCAAATGCTCATGCCTACATTTGTCTTGTACTATGGGTATAATCGAGTCGAAACCTCCGTCACAATTAGTCTAATGGTGAATCTTTGTCCGTACGAGGTATACTGTCGGATACAAGAAGTGTAAGCATGAACAGTGAATAAGTTAGTACTTATGAGTAAATATATGATACATATTGACAATCATGAACTTTACACGTTTAGGAAGTGAATGCCGGATATATTTCATAAACTGTTATTGTACATCAGACATGACAAGAACTAACTCTGCTAAGACTACAGTATACCTACGATACTACTCTCTATGTATATGCACAATCAGTCATCTCTCGCCGTCTGTATGTTACGCTTTCTCTCTCTCTACCACGAGTATATGGTTTCCTTTCCAAAATTGGTATATGTTTTGAAATGTTGATTAAATGCATCATTTTGTGGTTATACATGCCTGGTATTTTTATAGTTAACTTGAAATTAATGAAGAATATATACTTTCATCATCCCCCAACCATATTGTGGGGAAGAGCTATAGAAAAAATTCTAAAAAGTACCTAAAATGAACAATATAAGTGACTGCAAACTGTTTAACTGGATTCCTCTATTACCACTGTCTATATTAGAGTTCATAATGTTATGTTTTCCACTGCAGAACAATAGTCGATAATCACAATACAATTTCCACACTCACTTTTCTTGCGACACATTCATAATTGTTGAATATCAAAACCTTTTGATGACAATTTTTTTTCTCTGCAGCTCAATAGTGTGCATCACCAATACCACCTTCCACCTATGTCAATTGCATTTTAGAGAACGTCATATCCATATACAAGATTTCTCTTTTTGTTGGGGATCATGTTGAATCGTGAATAATGCGCACTGATTCAATTGCAGGATTACACGGTTTACTTTTGGCATCCATTTCGCTATAATGTCACAGACCTTATACTCTAAACGACATTACCATGGTATGTCTGTGTTTGTGGTTTATAGAAAGGGTTGGTGATAAATATTCAAATACAGAGCTCTATAATCAGAGTATAATTTGTTAGATGTATAGATGAATAGATTTGCTTTGTGTTTCTGTAGTGGTAGGGTCATTACGTATTCACCTTATCTAAATCTACGCACTTCTGGCAAGTATGTCTACTGTTAATCTTTAATGGATATACGTGTTGGTGTATTATTTCACCTATTGATTTTCTACACAACTACTCTAGTACGCATCTCGTTCATCTCTTCTTTTCAGTTTTTTTTCTCGTTTTTTTTTTCTCTCCATATTTTGTAGATACCATAGAAAAATTGACACAAAAAATTCTGACAGCTATATTCAGAGACAGCCAGAACGGGAGTTGTATACACGGTTTGAATCACATGCAACGCAACAGTCCTCACAGTTTGAACATGAACAAGTACGAGAAAAGTCCTTTCGTTTCGCACAGTGCTGGTCGGTAAGTCGGCAATGCAGAGGACATACACAGCGCCCCCAAGAGCTCAGACTCTTACATTCCAATCGCATTTCTATGTACACAGTATGGGCTTGCACAGCAAGTAGTAATGATAATACCTAGTGATAGAAAATCTGCAACTTGAAGTTAGAGTGTTGATGACTTGGCTTCACACTGTATAAAAAGTATGACAACTTTTTAGTTTGTATTGTGGGAGGTCCTTCCTCCTGTTCCGACCATATTTGGCATTTTATTCACATGATGAAACATGCTTCTTAATCTTGCAAATCATATTCCTGTAAGTATTCCCAAAAAGTATCATTTTTCTTCAGGTCTTGGACCTAAAATCTGGAACGTCACACGTCTATTTGTCTTCAGTTTTTGTTTTACTCTGATGTATAATTTTGTCCATCAACTCTACCCCAAATTAACATCCTCGTTTTTAAATCTCCCAGAATACATCATGCTTCATTTTGTTCATGATGACTATTTGAACACCACCAAGTTGCAATTCACTTTATGGGCCTGCAGTTGACAAAAACATCCTAATACGCATTCTTCATCTGGAAGAAAAAAAGGGAGTACCAGAATTAATATTCCTTTTTTTTTATAGTGTATCCCTGTCATAACCATGAATTTAAAGTCATATGATTTGCAAAATTGAGAAACATGTATTTGCTATTTGCAAACCCTGCTCCATTGATGTTTAAAATATTCAAATCAAAGGATTTATACTTAAATAAGCCATCAAAGATGATTTAGTATCAATAAAAGCTTGTGCACATCCAAGAACACACTGACACTTTCTCTGGCATGAAAATTTGCACTTAAAACTATCTGTTGGACAGATATATATATATATATCCACTATGTCAAGTTACTTGCTCTTATGTTCAATATAGGCAAAGCTTTCCGCAAGTACTGTTGCTGGCAAGAAGTACCAGTATTCAAACATTGCTTCATTGGGATAACATTTTAAAACCTTAAGTTTAATTTGCTGAATAATATATATAAATAAAAAATAATTTCTCTGCCAAATTAGAAGATCAGGATTGTGGTACAATATTTTTACCTATAGATTTTGTTTTTCATGTCATTGCTTCATATACTGCAGAAGCTAGTAACAAAATAGCAACAGTCAACACTCATATTGCAATTGGGTAAATTTATTTCAATATTAGCTTGTCCTAGTTGGATATTATGCACAAGGATGTTTAATTTTCATAGAGATGATAACATTGAAAGAATAGGGAAAAATGGAATTTAGGGTCAATGGAGCAGGGTAGATAAATAGCATGTGAAAAAGCCAAGTAATCAGTCTGGCTTCTATGCAACGTTCAAACACAGAATTACACAGACACCCAAACAAATATGCATCAATATGAGTCAATATGGCTGATCTCTAGTAAACGTGTTTCATTACACAATTTGCAAGATTTTCTTTGCATTTCAGATGCCATTTATGCCCACATCTAATGTTCAGTTGGTTGCTATGGTAACTGTAACACTTATGAGCAGAACAATTTGAGTTACCACTAACATGACTTGTCCTAGCTTCCCAGACACCCCAGACAGGCCTGAACAAAGCAACTCCTTTTCCATGAAGATGACTGGGCATTTGAACATCCTCCCACAAATGAACCTAGCCGCTTTCTTCAAGTCATCACAAATACAAAGACACACACTCTGCCACATTAAGAGATTCTATTTCGAAAAAGAAAATATAGACTTGCACCCTCATCCCAGCTCATATAGGAACTTAGGTCTAGTTGCTGTGGAAATCTCTTCACATCACATCACTTTGAGTTTAATCTTTCATGTGTTTAATTTTTCGTGCTCTGTTAGTCAATTGGAACATCTGTAGGCTTGCATAACTAGCTGATCCTAACAAAGCTCCTTTAACAAAAAAAGCATTACATAATCCTTTATACCGCAATAATAGCACTGCCCCGCTTGAAGGACAGACACGGCTAATCAGTCATGGTAGATAGGCACATGTTTCATTGTAATCTCTGGAATACTTAACATAATACAGGGTTTTGATAACAGTGCTGAAAAAACTTGGCAGGATGGAGCCCGGGACGCAACAGTTATAGATAATGTGTCTTTCTTTTTTTTTTTGGACAAAAGTCCTAAAACTTGCTATGGATCAGTAGTGTACCCTACCAACAACATTTCAAAGGTGGAAATGCCAAATCTGATTGATCCAATCCAGTATTGTTTTTTTGTGGCGAGGCCTACAGGTCATAGAAGGGGTAAACTTGTTCCCCAGCTACTTAATCTCTTTTTGTGCCACTGATATATTCGAGTGTTATCAGCACAAGTAAATCCCATGTCATCGCACTCTAGCTAGCTATCTGTCATTGAAAGAGTTATATCACCAATTCCTCTGAACTTATGTAATATAATTCTGCATCTTAAGCACCAGATGCCATATTCAAAAGTTAGATGGTATATTCCACAAATAGCTACTAACCAACCCAACAGTTGTCTCCAGGGACCATCGTATTCTCCGAGGTGTTCTGCCGATAATATGAGAGGGGCAGGTATTCTCATTAAAGAATGTCCCATCCACCTTCCATGGTTAGAACATGTATCCTGCAATCTGAATATTGTGAAGTTTATTTGTTTTAAGCTTCATATCCAGAAGAAAAAAATTTGCTACTAAAATTGTATGATCAAATTTCAGGTACTCATACAGCAAAAAAAGTCAGCCAATTCTGAAAGCATTTCAAACGCTTCATGACCTGTGAAGGATATTGAGCATATCAGCAGTTTAAAGAAATAATCCATCTTTTTATTGATACTTTTGAACAGAATATATCTGTGAATGAGTTTAAAAACAAAAGGAGTTTGAACCATAGAAATCTCTTAGTGGCAGAGTGTATCACATGACATCATATTACATGTATGTCACATGACATATCAATTTTCCCGTCATGACAACCAACACACCCATGCTAACATTTTATCATTCAAAAATGATAACTTTGTCTGTTATCCACATCACAACAAAAATCCAACTAGCAATTATATAATAGATATATATATTTATGTGTATAGATATATATAGATATAAATCTGTCTCTACCAATGCACACACTTTCTGTTAATTAAAATTGTCATGAATATTGTTCTATGCAATGTTACAGTCAATACGATGCGTTTTCTCGTCCGCCACAGTCATCAAACAACAGTCGAAACGTTATCGCAACTATGGAAGAAATTGTGTGCCACACTACAAAACAAACTGGACCGATAGTCATGAATCCTGCTTCGTACTCCCTGTTCAAAATCAAACGCTTTCCCAAAGTTTGGAACGTCAGATATATTTAGAGAATGTTTGCAAGAATAACGGGATATATACTTGCTGCACGCTACGGGAGAGAGGCAAACAAAAGAATGTTGTGAGCGCAAAATGTCAACACAAGGAATATACACGTACTGTGCATGTGATACTAATTAAAAGACAACCTGGTAGAAAAGAAAAAAAAAGACTCAGAGAGAAATAAAAACATAAGCGCTAAATGGAAACCTTCAAAAGTTTAGAGATAATACAACGAGACTATATAAATTCTAGCACGCATTCATACAAATGTTGCAGTGCAGTGTTTGAAGACTGCCCGCCAAAACTTACAAGTGGAATCAATCAATCCTTCTTGTCCGTCACATGACCATGTCTTAGACCTCACTAGCCGTTGCATCATTTGATTGAGTCTGGTGACAACCCTGCCAGCAGTGGTATTTGCGCTCACCAAATTTTTTATCAGGAATTATTTACTCAAATAGCTTTGATTTTTGCTTTCAAGTTGGTACGTAGCAGCGATAATGTCAAATAAAATGTGATAAATTCTCTTCAAATAATCTGTTCATTTTTTTGTTTGTTTCGGTATACAAGCACATTTTTTGTTCTCCCAAAAGACTTGTTTCAACAGCATATATAATAAGTTTCTGTCAGCATTTTTTTTCAATTTTTTCTCTGCTACTGATCCTCACCAAGCTACTGTGAATCATAACAGGCATCATCGATCCCCTAAAATAGCAGTATACGTTATCTCAATTATTGTCAAATATTGGTCAAATATGAGTCAAAAGCTGCAAATTCTTCCATTAAGAAATCGCAGCACTTCAAAATATTACCTCCACGAGTATGCTCACATACCAAGTCAAATGGTCAAATTGATCAGAGTTTTCACAAACTCTGTCACACTGACTTTCCATTGCAGCACACTGCCGCGATTGCCGCCGTAGGGCCGGGCAAGTCACATGATGACTTTGAGTGGTCACATGATCAGTATGGCTACGTCACATGGCTCATACATCCACTCGATTTCAAACTTATAGCTGGCGTTCGGACCCTGCTTGATGTTTTTCCACAAACCCCACCACCATCACCATCGTACCGTTCCGCCTTCACCACCCACAAGTGGTGGCCAACGTACCCCTCAGGTATTACTGCCCTAGCAACACCGTATGTAGAATGCTCTCAGACAAAAGATCTTCTAAAAGGTACCAAGCATTTGATATACACAAATCAGAACGAGGCAACTCTGACACAAACAGCCATTTTTCATAGAAAAAAGGTAGTAGAAAGAATGCTTGACTACTACGACTATGCTGTGGCGATTCCAACAAAGAGAAGATCGCTAGCAAAATGGCTGGAACACATAAATCAATGCTCTGTGCAGGGGTTGTTCGCTCCACAAGATGTCAACCACTCTGCGGGCATTGAGAAAACTTCAAAAAAAATAAATGGGCACCACCGCCACAAAAAGGTGGAGGTCAAAGGTCAGCGTCAGGGGCGTCCGGAGCGCTGGCGTGGGCCTGGGGACGCGTCCCGACGCGCCCTGTCGCGAGAGTCCTGGTACCGCTGCGGGTACTGCTCACCACCCCCACCGCGAGGGGGCCCTTCATGCCCGCCGCCTCGCCGCACGTACATCTCCTCCATCTCAATCTCGTGGTCGCGACTGTGTCCACCCCCTCCTCGAGGCCCGGGGCCCCTATCCGGCGGGTAGCGTCCACCACGCTCCCGCTCCCTCTCCATTGCCCTGTCGTCATAGCGATCTCGCTCCCGGTCCGGTGCATAGCGGGTCCGCGACCCCTCGGGCCTTCCCGGCGGGTAGTCGCTCTCGTACCTCACGGCGTCTCGCTCGGCATAATGCCGGTCGCGGGGGCCCCTATCGTGCGCCCCCCGCTCCACATCACGAGTCCTATCTCTCTCCCGAACGTGTTTCCGCCCGTGTGTATCATTGTCCCTGTCCTTTTCTCGATCCCGCCGGTCTCCCTCGTAGTACCCCCGGCCATCCGTCGGCGACACCGGCCGCTGGTTAAATCGATCCCGGTCATCCCGCATATAATCGCTCGGGTGCTCGCGCGAGTCGCTGCGGTACCCACTCTCGTAAGGCTCATTGGGGTCACTACCGTCGCATTCGTCCTTGCCCCGTTTGTGATGGTGGTGGTCGCCCTTCTTGTTGTCTCCCTTCTCCGTGTGGCTGCGGTGTGACCCCACCCTCTGCAGCAGGTTGTGCATGGGCGAGTTGTGTTGGGCGGGGCCCGCCTTGGGCACCTCTGCCTCGGCCCCGTGGGTGGCCCGCCAGTAAGCTTCTAGATACTCGGCCATGTGCTCACATGCATCCTCCAGCTGATTCTCATCCAGGATCACATCAAACAGGTCCTGCAGGCAGAGCGAGAGGGACGGAGAGGGGAAGGAGAGGGGAAGGGGGAGGTAGAGATAGGGTGGGATAGGCAGGTAGAGAGAAAGAGAGAGTAGGGAGCAAGAAGGGACAGAAAGGGGGAGAGACGGGGAAAAAGACAGAGAGAGGAGCAGAGAGGGGAGAGAGAGGGGGGAGTAAGAGGGGGGAGAGAGAGGGGGGAGAGAGGGGAGAGAGAGGGGGGAGAGAGAGGGGAGAGAGAGGGGGGGGAGAGAGAGAGGAGAGAGAGAGGAGAGAGAGGGGGGAGAGAGAGGGGGGAGAGAGAGGGGGGAGAGAGAGGGGGGAGAGGGAAGGGGGGAGAGGGAAGGGGGGAGAGAGGGGGGAGAGGGAGAGAGAGAGGGAGGGAAGAATGAGGGGGGAAAGAGAGGAGAAAGACAGAGAGAAACAGAAGTACATGTAAACAAAGGTAACAGGAGGTAGGGAGGGGCAGAGCCAGAGACAGGAACAGAGAGAGAAAGAGAGAGATATATATTATATATAGAAAGAGAGAGACGGCAAAGGAAAGGTGGTGGGATAAAGGGAGGGAAATAAAGAATGAAAGAAAAACAGAGAAAGATTAGTAATGTTTTTTAACACTAAATCTCAATTTGTAAGTTGTACTACATGAATCCAACCCTCAATCTAGTCAGCTCATATCTAATTGATTTCAGGTAATTAACAATCAATTGATAGTCCATATTTAAATCAATTTTGCCTAAATCGTTAACAAAACAAGCTTATGCCTGCTTATTCCTTTGCCTGGACAGTCAGAACACCTGAAAAAGTAAACACCCGTCACTAATCTGGAGTAAAGACATCAGAATATTAGCCAGGCAAGAAGT